>PVIH01029160.1:0-14116 GCA_004025045.1 Sigmodon hispidus | reverse complement strand
TTCTGATATCCTCTTCAATTTCTTTCTTCAATGATTTAAAATTTTTGTCAAATAGGTCTGTTACTTCTTTGGTTATAGTTACTCCAAGGTATTTAATACTGTTTGCAGCTAATATGAAGGGTAATGTGTCCCTTATTTCTTTTTCAGCTCTTCTATCTTTAGCGTATAGAAGGGCTACTGATTTCTTTGAGTTTATCTTTTATCCTGCTACATTGCTGAAGGTGTTTATCAGCTGTAGCAGTTCTTTGGAAGAATTTTGTGGGTCACTTATGTATACAATCATATCATCTGCAAATAGAGATAGCTTCACTTCTTCTTTTCCAATTTGTATGCCCTTAATCTCTTTTCGTTCCCTTATTGCTTTAGCTAAAACTTCGAGAATGTAATGGTTTTTAAACAATGAGAAGTACAGTAACTTATATGTGCTTGTAGAAATATTTTTAAGAAAATTAACAGATACAAAGTAAGAAAAAACATGAAATGGAATGTGTAATAAGATAAAATAATATTTAAGTAGAAAATTTTTAAAATGGGGAAATGCTAATATTTTTCAAAAGAAAAAATATTAGCCACCTTCTAAGGACTTACGAGGAACTGAAATAAAGTATTGAACATCGCTTATTTTACAGACCTATGTTTCAGTTCTTATTAACTCTTTCTTTTTCTGTGAAAATTTCCTTTAGTTTTTGCATCATAAAAGTATAGTGAAATTGAGAAAAAACATGTAAGATTTCTTCTCTAAAGATTATTGTTTACATACAGGTTAAATGCATATTTAAATAATTCTTGCCTATTTGTGTACACTTAATGAAACATGTGATATATTTATTCAATCAGAAATAATCTTCATTTTAAGTAATGATCACTGAGTGGTCAACTGTCAGTTAAATATATTCACATATAGAAAAATAATTCCTGGGGCTGGAGAGATGGCTCAGAGTTTAAGAGCACTGTCTGCTCTTCCAGAGGACCCGGGTTCGATTCCCAGCACCCACATGGCAGCTAACAACTGTCTGTAGTTCCAGGCAAACACCAAGGCAAATAAATAAATAAATAAATAAATAAATAAATAAAAGTTTTTTTTAAAAAAAGAAAAATAATTCCTAAAATAAAAGAATTCTGCAAGTTGTGAACATTTTTAATATATTTTCATACAAAATAGTCTACTGAAATATATTTTTATTTATAAATATATTTAATTATATTGAACTTTTAAACAAACTTTGACTAATGCAATCTTTCTTAAGCAGGCATTTTAATGACTTAATGAAAGAAATAATTCAAATTATTTTATTAAAAATAGTGTATTTTCCCAAATGTCATAAATGCAAAGTTTATTGTTATAAAATTCTAAGAAGAAAAGAAAAAATAATATCCTAAATTTTGCAGGCAGATAGATGGAATTGGAGAATATCTTCCTGAGTGAGGTATCACAAACCTTGAAAGATAAGCAGGGGATGTAATCACTCATTAGTGGACTTAAAAAAAAATGTCATTGTACATAAGAACTCAAGGCTAGAACATAGCTAAATGATACAGTCCCTAAACTTCTACATTGATAGCCTCTGACAAGGGTCTGGGTGAGGAAGGACTCCTTTTCTTTAAGGGGCTGGTCACAGCCCAGTAAGTAAATGCTCCAGTAAGTAAATGAGCAGCATGAATGGGCTTTTTTGTAAATGAGGAGATCATCAGAGTAGGTATGAAACTGAGAGGACTGACAACTGAGTTTGATGGGGTGCATGATATAAAATCACCAAAAAATAAATAAAAATATTATGCAGAAAATATTTTAACTTACATATAAATAAAAAAAACCTGAATGTAGAAATTGTTCAAGAAATGACAGACTTTAGAAATAAAATTATTCAGTGTTTCAAAGAAGGTACCTGACTCAGATGATGAATATGTAAATACATGTTGAATAAATTATACCACCTAATGAGCCATCTATGCCTCATTAAATGGCAGTGGGGTAAAAAAAAAGTATAATTGATAAAAGTAAATATGCTATAGTTTAAAAGAAAAAATAATTTCCAATTTCAAATAATCACATCTTTTATAAATATATTAATTATTTTTACCCTAAATTCATTAGGGACTCACACATGAACTTAGTTATTACCAATGTGTTTTAAAATACAATTATTAAACTCATAACAAAGCTAGTTTGTGATACTGAGAGTTAGATTATATTTCACTTTTATCATATATTGTTCATATTGTATTAGAATAATCAATCAAAAAATTATTCTTTGCGCATCATAGAATAATAGTGTGTTCTTTTATAATATAGCATTTCATAAGTATCATAATGAGCCTTGAAATAATGAGATAATTGGTCATTCTGAAGTGAGAGGGGTTTTTGTTTGTTTTGCTGTTTAAAAATAATTTGATTATTTCCTGTCAATATTATTAGTAAGAGGGATTCATGCTTGGCAATGCAAACATGGATTGCTGAGGTTATAAGTCTTAGAGAAGAACCTAATATTGCCACTTTTATTATACCAGTATAACCCCTAACTACATCCTAAAAATATATCTCTATACACACAAGGAAGGGTAGCATGCACTCCTAATCAAAGAAATTTCTCTTTGGGAAAGACAAAATTAAGAAAAAGCATAACTGATCAATGAATAGAAAACATGTGATCATTTGGTCAGCTTCGAAGAACTGTAAGTCTAGCTCCTGGGACACCAGGATGTTTCTAGTCTCACTTGGTATCTACCTTGTATGCATGTAATTTGCTACAGATGGGCACACTTACATGTATGTGCTTCCTGCCATGGTGCACTGCCTTGTTACATTTCTAAAAAAATATAGACAATTTATCACTAAAGCTTTCAAAGCTGTGAACCAGGCTATAAACATTTATACCATAAAAGTTAATTATTGCAGGTTCTTAAACAGTGAAAATTAGATTAACAGATAAAAAATATTGTTTCTCTTGGTTTTTGTGTGTGAAATCAGGCACACATACACACACACACACACACACACACACACACTACCAGGGCCACACAAGAGTATATTCAACATTTTTTGAACTATTTTTGTGTATGAAGAAACAACCAAAAAAGAAAGAAACCATAGATTATTAAAAAAGATTAATAATTAATAAAAATATCTTTATTATGCTAGAAGCAGATGGCTTGAACCCACAGAGATTTAAATGTAAAATAAAAGTTGACAAAATTGCATTTTCTGAAAATGTTACAATCATCTTTTCAATTCCCCATAGTTTCCAGTAATTTTTCAATTTTTATCAGGACTAGAAAAAAAGGCAAATTGGAACATTAAACTTAGACTTTGATTTCCAAATATCTTTATTATTTACCCTTTGATAATTAGGTTGAGAATGTCTACATATTACCAAAGACTATAGAGCAAGTCAATTTTATTCAAATGCCTACTGTATTTATACTTCATAAATGCATCTACATAATAATCAAAAGTAATGACCATTGTAAATTTATGTTATATTTTTGATATGTCTTGTGCAGATATTTAAAAATAAACACACTGGTTATTTTCATCCAAACTTTTTCAACCTTTTCTTGCTAAGTTTGTTTTCTTCTAATACCTTTAATAATTTATTCTTAAGTAATTGATGGAGTAATGGGTAGAAGAGAAACTGACCAGGAGGGTCAGCAGGGGAAAGGGAGTGTGAACAAGTGGATGCATGGATACAAAATGAGACTTATTCTTATTATTTAAGGACAGTAGAAACACAAGTGCATTATTTCATCTTTCTCTTTGGTAAATAATGGGTAATAATTAATTCAGTAATTATTTTTAAAAATAATAAAGTGTAAATTTTGATTTTATATCTTTTCTGATAAAATCTGTTTTATACATAAAGCAAATGAACATTTTTAATAATTATTTTAAAAATAACAAATGTATGGTCATTCCATTTTTTCCTACTTACATTTTCAAACAAAATAAGTTTAAAGTGATCTTCTCTGTGCATAAAACACATTTCTTCTCTAATTTACATTTCTAGAGTCTTTATAGGCTATATAATTTCATCAAGGACATAGAACTAAGATAAAGGAGGTGCCTACATAAGAAATTGCAAAAACAATTAGCAATGTATAAAATATAAATATGCTCATAAATACATTAAAGTAGAACATTTAGCTAAAGTAGGTCACAGAAAATGTTTGACACTGAAAAGTGAATGAGAATTATAAAGTTAAACACTTGAAGTTATAGGAAATAATTTCATAGACTAATATATCTAAAAGTTATATTTTAACTGGAAGTAGTCTTCATTATAAAACATTGTCTAAACACTGAAGTTCAGCTGCAATTCTTAACAGATTCACACTATTTATAACCATTATATTTACCTAATGCTTAAATTTAATAGCCTCATGAACTTACCTTGAGAAAATTTGCAGTGTTCTATATATATTCCTTCCTTTACAATGATTACTTTTTTCCATATATGCTTTGTTTTTCTTCCAGGAGAAAACATATTTTTTTTTAATCTTTCAGTATGAGAACCTCTCACTATTGGTAACCCCAAGCAGTTTAATTTGTGATTAATTATTAGTTTATCTTTTTACTTCCCCAATCTCATAATGCTTTATATTTTTTTCTTCTTAATATTAACTTCAAAGGACAGTTTATAGTTATTTCTTCAAATTCCTTATCTTTTTATCACAGCTATAGTAATTATCACAGGATATATGCTAGCACAGTGTTTTCATTAAAATCACATTTAAGAGTTTATAAGATATAATTGTAAAACCTTATTTTCTCAAGTGAACACATGTTATCTATTTTAAAATGGTAGGAATAACTCTAGCACTATTTATCATTGTTTCATATATTATTCTATGATTGTAAAAAGACACTATATAAAGGCACCAATTAACAGCAAATGTTTTATTTGGGGACTTGCTTAAAGTTTCTAAGTTTCATGATCATCATAGCATTAAACACAAAGGCATAGTGCTAGAATAGCGATTGAGAGCTGTATATCCTGATCTACAGGCTACAGGCATTGGAAGACTAGACCTGCCATTTTATATGTATATATAAATATATAAATATATATTAATGCTGAGTTGTACTTCATTATGTAGATCCACAACCATAGATCACCTAGGTGATAACAAGGAGGAACCTATATCCATGAATCTCTATGGGAAGGGGAAATAGATAAGAAATCCTGAGCATATTTTAACCATAGGGGTATAGGACAAGAGGAAGTAAAAGAGAACCTGAGGAAATGGGATGGTTGATTTGGGAGTCAAATGTAGAAGAAGAACAACATAATAAATATCTTGATAGTATGAGCCATTGTGTGGTTAGAGAGAAGAAACCTGGTGCTAAGGATTCATTGCTGAAAACTGGGTTGAGCTCCCAGTCCAACTGAAGAGAAGGAGAAAAGATTATATGAGCAAAATGATCAGGATCATTTGAAAACCCACAGAGACAGCTGACCTGGGTATTGGGAGATCAGTGACTGAGAAGTGACAGGTGGAGAACCTACATGAGACTGAGCTATGCTCTCTGAATGTGGATAGCAATCTGATTTCATAGGCAGTTTTTGTGGTCTCTGTCATGAGGACCAGAGTTTATTTCTGGTTCATAAACTGGTTTCTTGGAGCCCATTTCCTATAGAGACATTCCTTGATCAGCCCTGATAAAGGGGAAGTGGCCATACATCAACTGGATATGATAGACTGCATTGAATCACCCTGGTAGTCTTTACCCTTTCTGAGGAATAGATGGAAAAATGGTATAAGGAGATGCTAGGAGATGATTGAGAAGAGGGGTAGGGGGAACATTGGTGGGTATGTTAAAAAGAAACATAAATAAATAAAAAAGATGTCCTTAAAGTTTCAGGTAGTATAAGACTCAAAAGGTACCTAAGCAATATGATAGAAAAATGGTTACTTTGAAGGAAAAATAGCAGTTTCTTTCTTCCTGTGGGTTGTAAATAAAGAAGGCATTTTCAGGAGTTTATGTAAGTCCTAACCATCCTGGAATGAGCTGAGTGATTTAGGTGCTCTTGAAAATTTCATACTCCTCTAAGTACTAATAATTAGTTAGCCATGCTTAGATTTAGGGGCAATAATTTCTTTGTTTTGTTGTCAGTATTCTACCTGTAGCAGTTTTGTGTTTACTCATGTTTCTTCTTGCAAAATCATGTAACAAAACTAATGTCAAAAAAACAAAGGCAAAATAAAAAATGAGTGGAAAGATCAGTTTCAGAGCAGGTACAATTTATGGTAAGACTGGAAACTGAAGCTCTGATATCTTTCAGGAAAGAATTTGGCATATTATATAGAAATTCCAATTAGTGGAACATACAGAATATTACATCTACATGTAACATGCAAATAACATTAATTTAGATGAATACATAGTAAAGAAAGATGAGGTGAATTATCTTCTAACTGTTGTCAGGATGTCAAAAATAAAAATTTATCTATGCTAAAGAGCTTATCATTAGATCCAAAGACTTGAAACCAATGAGTAGAAGCAGACAATGAGAAAGAAGAAATATAAAAGAGACCCCTCAGTTTTGAACTTCAATACTAAAAACAAAGAGGAAAGTCTAATCAGCCTGAAGGAAGAGACCTCCACAATATTGTAGGGAAGTAAACTTATATAATTACTACATTGTCTATCTTTGATTTTTCTAGCTTTGAGAAGACCTTTAAACAAGCAAAGAAAGAGTATCTTACAGCCTGGCATGTGGGGTGGTATTAAAGTACAAAAATTACTTATAAAATAACTATTCCTCTTTGAGACAAAAATTGCATGATTGGAGGAGAACCATTGTCTAATGAAGTGATTCTCAGCAGCCTTTAGTCAAGCTTGGTTATTTCTGAATAAAGTTCCTATTATCCCATGGATTGGAAGAATGCAATGGAAGGATAAGCACTACTGTGGGAACAGCCAACAAGAGACAGTACTTATGTTCATCTCTCCTACTGGATTTTAATTTGTTCACGGGAAAGCTGACTCTACAATGACTTTGAGAATGGCAGGGGACTCTAGTGAAGCTTTTCAAATGAAACAATGCTGAGCTCCAGTGTCCCATGAGTTCTTTGTCAGAAAAGATGCTCAGGTGGCATATGATGAAGAATGATAAGAGTTCATAAAGAAGATTCATAAAGTTCAAAGCAGAGAAGTGATGATCAGTGAATGGAAAAGTAGATACAAATGATTACTGTCATCACTGCAAAGCATATGTGGCAAGATTTGTAACAATTCAAAATTTTAAGGAAAATTAAAACAAAACAAAACGAAAAAAAAAGAACCAAAAAAACCCAGAAACCTAAATTCTGGCTTCAAAGCTTCTGGGAGGCTTCAAATACTAGTAGTTAAATTTATAAGACCCTTCCCAAACCACAAAACAGGAAAAATCACTGGAAGACCACTCAGTGTCCTAGCTGCAAGTCTACAGTTTTGTTTCTTTTGGGAGTTTTGTTTTCTTTTACCCATTCTCAGATAAATTTTAGAAATGCAGTTGCTGTATTTCTCTTGAAGTCAACCTGGGAAACACTGTGATTCTATAGGTATATTTCTAGCTATCCATCTATATGTCTATCTATCTACCTACCTATCATCTCTCTCAATCTATCATCTATCTATCTATCTGTCTATCTAAACTAATTAAATTTCTCTTATTGAAAATATTTTATACAATTATTCTGGTAAGAGTTCCTCTCCTCAATTTTTCCCCAGATTTTATACACCTCCCATCAGCTCCATACCTTTTCTCTCTTTACAAAATAAACAGACAATACCTTTTAAAAAAGAAAATAAATAAAACAAAATTACAAGAAACACATACATACAATAAATGAACAAAATCCATAAATCATAAAACTGAAAATCATACTATAGTATTCAATGTTCTAACTATCACAAGCTAAGTAATAAGAGAAAAATTAACTCCTTGATTATTATTCAACTTGTCTTGTGTTGACCATCTACTCTTTGTTATGAGGGACCCTGTTAAGTGGGTTCTAATGCCTAGTGAGACTTCGTTGAATAAATTAATTTTCCTTTGCCAAAAGCTATTCAAAATAAATTGATTAGGAGCTTTTGTCCACTTCCACTCTCCATGCTAGGACTCAATATGACATGCAATTTGGCAGGTCCTATGCATACTGTCATCATGTCTGTGAGTTCCTGTGTACTTCAGATCTCTTGTGTCTGGAAGACTCTGATTCCTTGGTATTGTGCATCCCCTGTGGCTCGTATATCCATTCTACCTTATGTTCTGCAGAGTTACCTCTCTGAGCACTGAGGGGATGTTTTGAGAAAGATGTGCCTTTTAAGACTCAGTGTTTCAAATAAAAATTTGTTTAATTTAATAATTATTTCCATATTTTGGATATTAGTATTTTTACAATATATATATGTAAATATGTAAATATGAAAATATGTCAGAGTATATATACTAATATATATACATTCAGAAAGTAAATATATATATAATATATATATATATTCAGAAAGTAAAGAGAGTTTTCCTAGAGTGAATAAAACATTTGTGTGTACAAGCTCTTTAACCAAAATAAAATTTTAGGGCCAATTGTACAAAAATTGAAGAAATTTACATATTATTTTCTATATATGTTGATATTAATTTAACAGTTAATAGTTACATGGTAGTTTTATAGAAGACTGTAATTTTTAGAATTACAGACTATAGTATTGAAGAAATATATATGCAATAATTTTGTCAAAAGCTTGTATCTGTCAAATCTTGAATATCTACTTTCTCTTAATTTTTGTAGATTTTACTAAAGGCAACAAGTACTGTTTGAAGGCAGTTTACAACATGGCATACATAGACACACACACACACACACACACACACACACACACACACACACATACAATGTACCCCACACAACAATTTTTTAAACAGGTAGACATTTATTTTTTTATGTAGCTATATTTTTATTCTTTTTCATGTATAAGAAAATGAACTCTGACATATTTTCAACCATGTGACATTCTTAAAGTTGTATTAAACTTCATCATTAAAAAATTTTCACTCTGTATCACAGTGACCCCTCTTAATCCAGTAGGTACTGGCACACTGTGGGTTTCAGGTAGCTGTTCTTGATTCAGTGGGAACTGAGGAACTCTTAGCCTCATAGTCTCTTGGTCTCTTAGTTATATAAAGTCTGATGTGGCTCGCTGGTCTGGTGAGGTTGCATGGTGATGGTTTGTGTTAGCTCATAGCCCATTCTCTACATAGGAACACCTACCCTAATACTAGGATGAGGTATTTGGACCTACCTCAACCAGGTATGCCAGATTGAACTGATGTATATTGGGACTCCTTGCCTTCCTTTGGGAATGGATAAGGGAATGGGGTGTGGGGAGTTTGAGGGAGGACTGGAGGAGACTGGGAGAAGGAAAGGAGGCAGAAGAGTAGTATATACAGGAAAAAACTTTCTAATATGAAAAAATAAATTAAACTACCCACACATTCCAAGAACAATAACAGTAAAGAATGATGCTGAGAAAAGAGTGAAAAGTCAACCATAGAAAGAAAGGAAAAACTATCCATCCATGAGGCATACCTGATGAACTATTATCCAAAGTAAAGAATTCTCAAAACACACACACAAAGTTTAATCTGTGGATGAAAGACCCAGGTAGGATTTCAAAACATGTCTTGCAGCTCATAACAGGATTTAACTCTAGGTCCATAAAATCTGTTACTCTCTTCTGGACTTCTGAATTCACATGTTCACACACACAAACACAAAACCCCACATGGATTCCTAACCTTAAAAAAATGAATCTAAAGAAAAGATAATGCAGTGGCTGTGCCTCAACTTCACATTTTAAAGCAGCCTATATATGGTCCCAGAAAGAATACAAAGCAAGAATTTAATTTATTTGAAATAAAACAAGAAGAGAAATTTTCTGTACACTTTAAGGCAAAAGATTACCCTGATACAATGTGACTTTATTCTATTTATGATCATACATATATTTGTGTGTAACTATAATTAAAAGGAAATATTAAAAAACACAAATTATTTATTGAGATATTGTTTTTCTTAGCATGTCTTATTATACATTATCATACTGAATTAACAGAATGTGAAATTATTGTGCCTCTAGATATAAATTATTACATATTTATTTGCAATATAATAATAGTTTAATCAAAAGTAAAGCAATAAACAATACAAGTATAAGATCATTAACTATCATCAAATTATGGAATGTTTCAAATATTTTAATATTTTCTTTGTTATATGCAATTATAAAATGAGATACAGAAAAAAAAGATGTGTTTTGTTTCTCTTTCTTTTATGCCTGATGTTTGATGGATCAAAAGTAGTGATACTCATCTGTAGGTCCTAAATGTGAATGAAAAATTTGTAAGTGCCTTAAATTAATATTTTAAAAATTAGGGGCTGGCGAGATGGTTCAGCAGTTGAGAGTACTGACTGTTCTTCAGGAGTACTGGGCTTTAATTCCCAGCACCCACATGGCAGCTAACAACTGTTTGTAATTCCAGTTCTAGGCAAACACCAAGGCAAATAAATAAATAAATAAAAAGTTTTAAAAACTTTAATTATATTGCCCATACATTTTTCCGTGATTTTCTCCTTACACAGAGAATGTATAGGAAAACAAAACAAAATTTATAATACACTGAAGAATGTCCTCATAGAGACTTTATCTCCGGCCTCATTTCTGTCTGATAACACTGCTAAAGCCCCTCAGTCTTCCCCACCTCATTCTAATCAATTGGCCTTGGTTTGGGTTCATTCTACAATAGTTTCACCTCAGACATGCTGCACTACCTATCTCTCCATTAGAATACTCTTTGCCCAGATTTTCACACAGCTGTGCTCACAGATTCCTCATACTTTTTTAAAAAATTCAACTCTACTCTTATAAAATAAACTGCACATGTATTGTTCCTTGCCTTTTAGTCTTCCCCACAGTCTCTACCCTTTGACAATCTGTGGACATATTTATTAACTATCTTCTCACAAAGAAGATAAGCATATTGATTTATTCACTATTATATTATTCTTTTATGGCACATAACAGATGGTGAATAATTCTTTGAATGAGTAAAATATGGAGATATTTAAAATGTCTTGGTTTTAGTTAGAATAATTACCTTTAGACAAATATCTTAATGGGGTAGCACTTCAGACAGTCGACATTTGCAATCTGATTCACAGTTCAAGATAACTATCGTTTAAATGATTTTACAAATAGTGCATATATCTTTTTCTGTATACTAATATGTAATATTTTTCAGAAAATATATCAGTACTGGCAAGTGTAAAACTCACTATGTAGAACAGGCTGACTTTGTAAATGTAGGGATTCTCATGCCTCCGCCTTACCACTTCCAAGATTAAATGTGTATGCCATCTATCCTGGTCTAAATTTTTACTGGCATTAATAAATATATATAGTGTTTGTGTGTACTACTTAAAGCTTAAACACAAAATAAAACTTTATTTTTTTATTTAATGATATAAACTCTAAGTAGACATAATACAGTCATATGTTGTTTTCTCCAGACACAAGCAAGTGTGTTCTGAAATTTATGTTTATAAAATGAAGTGGTCCTCTCTGAAATACTCACTGGACATAAGGGATATAGGACTTTAATAAATGAAGTCCAGAAAACATAAAAATATTTTCTAACCAACTGATAGACATATCTGAGATGATCAGGAACTTGAAACTTGCTCCAGTTGAAAGAAAGGCATGAATCTTCATGTCTCCACAATGAGTAGTCATTAGATGTGTTACTGCAAAAACTAGGCCATGTGCTTCTGGTACAGACAAACATTTTCCCCAGCACAAATATTCAGGAGCTATCATTTATAGCAAGTATGGAAACTAATGTTCTTCCTTTGAAAGAGGTCCTAAGGTTTGCATGAAGAGTGTCTCTATGGATAGCATTGGCATATGCAAGCTTCTAGCCTTCATTGCCATCTGAAACGTTTGTGTTAAAATGATACTTTTTTATCTCATTGGAGAAAACTTTTATTTTGTTTATGTTACCACTGTGCAAAATAAAAAATTAAGCATTTCATATTCCACTCTAAATAAATGTATTTATTTATTTTACCCCCATTCTGGTTTCCTATCCCTCCTCTCCCCTCATGCTCTTCCTGCTCTGTCTATCCACTCTTCTGAGTTTGTTCAGAAAGGTCAGACATCCCATGGGTAACAACGAAGCACAACATCTCAGGTTGAGTTAGCAGTAAGCACCTCACCTTGCACTAAGGTTGGGTAAGGCAACACAGTGGAAGAAATGGGTTTCTGAAAGTTAGCTAAAGCCTTTGGGACAGCACCTATTTCCACTATAAGGAGTCCCACAAGTAGACAAAGTTACAACTGTAACATATCTGCAGAGGGCCTTAGTCAGTCCCATGAAGGTTCCCTGGTTGTTGGCTGAGACTGTGATCTCTTACGGGCCCAGGTTAGTTGTTTCTTGTGATGTCCTTAACACCTCAACACTCCCCTTCATGCACCCTTCCTGATTCATGCACACACACACCCTTGAGCATGATGCCTTTAGCTGGACCAAGTGCATGGCTATAGGTTTCTGCATTTGTTTCCATCGTTGATGGTCCAGAGACCTACACTAGAACCAAATATGGTTGGAGAAAATGTCAACATATTGTGTGGTTCTATGAGATAATGAATGTATATATGTGCCCTCTGTATATGCAAGTGGCCTCAATAAAGAAGTGAATATTGGAACACCAGAAACTGTAGTCACATGTTCTTGTGTTGGAAATGTTGGGAACCAACACCCATCCTCTGAAGAAGCAAAATGTGCTCTTAACTACTGTGACATATTTGCAGCTGATCTTATAATTTGTAGCTATGAATTTTTAAAAATGAAAGATATAGAAATTTATTTGCTGTTACTTAATGTTGCTTAGGCTGTTCTTGTTTTTATAAGACATTTATATTATGTACACTAACTTTATACTAGCTACAGTATTCAAAGAAATTGCTAATAGCAATTATGTTTATCTTCTCAACAATCCCTACTTATTAGACTTTTCATAGCGAATATTTATAATTATATTTGATATAATTAGTAATTTCTTGCTTTCCTAGGGCACTTTGATGTTTTCTGTTTTTATTAATATTATTTCTAAAATCAAAAGTCTAAAAATTGGACTTCTATAAAATATAAATCAAGAAAAACACTTTCATATTCTGGGAAGTAAGAACCAGGGCCTAGTCATAGTCAGATTAAAGTGAAATATAGATTTCATTAGTAAAATCTAAATCTGTAGCTCAGTGTCCAGCATCTTGGAAATACTTATGATCTTTAGACCTCTAAAGGGCTATGGCAGCCCTACTTCCTAGCACTTTTGTGAACAGAAAATAGAATTTGTGTTATAAAGTTAGAACAGGTTGATTTTATTTTTTTCTATGATACTTTTTGTTTAATTTTTCTTTTTTATTTTTCTTTTTTATTATTATGAATAAAATGTCACACTTTCTATCCTTGTATATTCTTAATCAAGGTCTCTTCCCCCTCCCACCACATCAGGTCATTCTCTCTTTTCCACAACTCCCCCCTCCCCCCAAGGTCCCAAGTTCCCACGGTCCCAATATTGCTTAGTTCAGCCTCCACTCCTGGCAAATCCAGTTTTCTCCCCCCAACCTAAAGACTAAGTCAGGTATTCCTCTAGGGGGAGAGGGATCCAAGGAGTCTATCGCGGAATAAACCCGCCACCAATTTCTATGTTTCAAATAAGATTTATTTTGTTATAATTACGAGCAAAACAGCCAGCCACAACAATACGGAGCCGCCGCCGCGCACCTCAGCCGGAAGCCCGCCGCCGCGCTTCCGCTGCCGCCGCGCGCTCCAGCGCGCGTGGGCGCGCACTGTAAACAACGCCTCCGGGATACATGCTACATCTCCCCATTTTGTCTAAATAGGAAGGTTCTAAACTAGATATAAAACTACATACTACAGGGATTACCATAAGACAGTGTGTGGGAAAGAGGAAGGAACTAACATAAGTGAGGTCAAACTACCGCTAGCAAACAACTACAAGGTGCAATTTAATATCTAAAATGTTGATACAAAAAAAAAATGTGCAGGGATTG
>PVIH01029159.1:0-14117 GCA_004025045.1 Sigmodon hispidus | reverse complement strand
TTTAAAAAAAAAAAAAAAAAAAAAAAAAAAAATTCTTGTTTCAGTGAAAGAAAATGGGTGAATAAAGTGATTTAACACACACATACACACACACACACACACACACACACACACACGAAAAAAAGAAAACCTTCGGGTTAGACTGTAGAAGGGTTGCTTAGCAGAAATTTGTGGTAGCCATAGTGCATCAGTGGACATTAGCTGTGACCTACTGTGCTTTCTCCATCTGTAGCTGAGCCTAACCTGACGTCACCATTTATGATAGCTGCAAATAACATTAAATACATTGGCATAACTCTAACCAAAGAAGTAGCAGACCTGTTACTGACAAAAACCTTAAATCACTGAAGAAAAAAAAATGCAGAGGATATCAGAAAATAAAAATATCACCCATACTCCTGGATAGGTAGGATCAACATAGTAAAAATGACAATTTTACCAAAAGCAATATACATATTCAAGGCAATCCCCATCAAATCCCAACACAATTTTTACAGGCCTTGAAAGAACAATGCTCAACTTCATATAGAATAACAGGAATGATAAGATTGCTAAAACAACCCTGCTCAACAAAAGAACTTCAGGAGGTATCACCATCCTTGACTTCAATCTCTACTATAGTACTACAGTAATTTAAACAAAAAACACCCAGGTACTGGTATAAAAACAGATTTCTGGATCAATGGAATAGAATCGCCAACTCCAACCATAACCCATACAAATATGAAAACCTGATCGTTGACAAAGAGGCCAAAAATATTCAATTGAAAAAAGATAATATTTTTAACAAATGGTGTTGGCGTAACTGGATGGTAGTATGTACAAGAATGCAAGTAGTTGCAAACCTATCACCCTACACAAAACTCAAATCCAAGTGGATCAAAGACCTCAAAAAAAAAAACTCAACTACACTGAACTTGATAGAAAAGAATGTGGGAAACACCCTCCAACACATTGGCACAGGTGACCACTTCCTAAATATAGCACAGACATTAAGAACAACAATCAATGAATGGACTCTCATGAAACTGCAAAGCTTCTATAAGGCAAATGACACAACCAAACAGACAAAAAAAACATCCTTGAGAATGGGAAAAGATCTTCACCAACCCTACATCTGAAAAAGGACTGATCTATAAAATATATAGAGAACTCAATAAACTAGAGCCCAAAAAACTAAATAACCCAATTTTAAAAAATGGGGTCAGAGCTAAAAAGGGAATTCTCAACAGAAGAATTACAAATGGCTGAAAGAGACTTAAAAAATTGTTCAACATCTTTAGCTATCAGAGAAATTGAAATCAAAACAACCTTGAGATACCATCTTACACCTGTCAGAATGGCTGGCTAAGCTAAAAAAAAAAAAAAACAAAAACAAAACAAACAAAAAAAAAACCAAATGATAATATATGCTGGAAAGGATGCAGAGCGAGGGGAACATTCCTTCTTTGTTCGTGGATGTGTAAACTCATAGAGCCACTTTGGAATGCAGTATGGTGGTTTCTCAGAAAACTGGGATTCAATCACCCCAAGGATTCAGCAATACCACTATTGGGCAAATGCCCAAAAGATGCACATGTGTATACCAAAGGCATTATTATCTGAACTATGCTCATAGCAGTATTATTTGTAATAACAAGAACCTGGAAACAACCTGGATGCCCCTCACCTAAGAATGGATTAACAAACTGTGGTACATCTACACATTGGAGTACTACTCAGCAGAAAAAAAAAAGACATCCTAAAGTTTGCTGGTAAATGGATGGATTTGGAGAATATCCTCCTGAGTGAGGTATCACAAGCCCAGAAAGATAGACATGGGATGTACTAGCTCATTAGTGGACTTTAGACAAAAGCAAAGAATGTTCAAGTTGCAAATCACAACCACTGAAAAGCTTGGGATCAGAAGGAACTTAAGAGAGACATCCAGAGATTCCCCTAGGAAGAGAACATAGAGAAGATCTCATTAGCAAATTGGGACTATAACATGTAGTGACCAAGGAGAGGTGGGAACAAATTATGAGAACAAAAGATGGTTCAGTGAGAGGAGCAACAAAGAGAGAAGGAAAAAAAGATGAATAACTTGATAGAGGAAGCCAAAGCATGTTTGGAAAGAGACCAGGTGCTAGGGAAACCCCAAGAACCCACAGGATGTCCCTGGATAGGTCCCCAACCAATAATGGAAGGGGTGCCTAAACAAGACTTTCCCTATAATCAAACGAATAACCACCCTAAGTGTCATCAAATTAAATACCCAGCAATGAATGGAGGTGGAGGCAGAGATTCACAGCTGAGCACTGGGCCAAGTTCCCCTTACGGTGGAGAATGGGAAAGAAGAGTCTGTATGAGCAAGGGGATACAGAATATGAGCAGGAATCTCACAGAGATGGCTACCTAGAGCTCTGGGGAGCACACTGAGTAAAGAACAACCCTTGGGCATCCATAGGAAAAAGAGCTAGGCCCCCTAAGGGTAGCCAACTGAGTATTGGCATGAACAGTAAGTGGAGCCTCTAGGGGTGGCATCGGACTGTGTTCCTGTAAATGGGCTGGCATTTTGGAACCCATTTCCTGCAGAGATGTGTCTAACCCACCCTTGACATTGAAATGAGGAAATCAGACCTGCCATACTGCTTTCATTGTGTCCCACAAATATGGGTACGATGTGGATTCATTTTCATTAAATTCTAGGAAGACTTTGATTTCTTTCTTAATTTCTTCCTTGACCCAGAGGTGGTTCAGCTGAGTGATGTTTAGTTTCCATGAGTTGGTAGGCTTTCTGTGGGTTTTGATGTTGTTGAACTCTAACTTTAGGCCTTGGTGATTTGATATGATGATAGAAGGGATTAATTCAATTTTTTGTATCTATTCATATTTGCTTTATGGCCAATTATGTGGTCAGTTATAGAGAAAGTTCCAAGAGGAGCTGAGAAATTCTTTTGCATTTGGGTAGAAACTTCTGTAAATATCTATTAAATCCATTTGCATCATAACCTCTGTTAGACTCCTTATTTCTCTGTTGAGTTTTTGTCTGGTTGACCTATCCAAGGGTGGTAGTGGGATATTGAAGTCTCCCACTATTAGGGTGTGAGAATTGATGTGGTATTTGAGCTTTAGCTTTTACATCAATAGGTGCCCTTATATTTGGGGCATAAATATTCAGGATTGAAATCTCCTCTTGACCAATTTTTGCGATGAATAAGTAATGTCCATCTTTGTCCCTTTTAATTGCTTTTAGCTTAAAGTCTACTTTGTTAGATATTAGGATGGTAACCCCAGCTTGTTTCTTAGGACCATTTGGTTGGAAAATCTTTTCCCAACGCTTTACTCTGAGCCTGTGTCTCTTTGTGGTTGAGGTGTGTTTCTTGTATGCAGCAGAAGGATGGCTTCTGTTTTTGTATCCATCTTGTTAGTGTGTGTCTTTTTATAGGTGAGTTGAGTCCATTGATATTAAGGGATATTAGTGATATATGTTTCTTTCATTTTTTTGGTTTACCTTTTCTTGGTTTTCTTTCAAGGATTTGTTTATCTCTTCCAATTTTTGTTTGTATTTTCTTTTACTTCTTTAAGGGAATTTTTTTATATCTTATTTGAAAGCTTCAGTAATCTTTATAAAGGTGTTTTTGGTGTTGTTTCCTTCTGTTTCCTCTTCATTGCTCTGTTCAGGTCTTGTAGTTGTAGAACCATCAGTTTCTTCTGGTGTTACCTTGTTGTTCTTTATATTGTTATATGTGTTTTTGCACTGGTGTCTGCCCATGGCTTCAGTGGTTCATGATTAGTCAGCTCCTAGTCAGTTGTGACAAGAGGGCTTGTGTGTCTCCTGTCTCCTCTGAACAAGGGGTCTGCTCAATCTCTGACTCTGCTCTGGACAGGGGTCTGAATTGCAAAGCCTCAGTCCTTCTCTGATGACACAGTTTGCCCTGTAGATGGGACCCAGCTGTGCAAGGTCCCCTCTTTTAGGTATGGCTGTGGGAGCCCCTCACAGTCAAACCCTAGTCCTGTCTGCTAGGGAGAGTCTTAGATCAGACTCTAGGGATTGACCTTGGTCCTGGAAAGTGGCTCTCTGGGCAGGTTGTCCAGGTGACGAAATCTGCTCACCTGTGGACAGGGTCTGAATTTCAAAGTCCTCATTCCTTCTCTGCTGATGCAGTTGGAGGCAGGGCCGGTTGTGCAAGGTCCCCTCTTTTAGGTGTGGCTGGAGTAGCCCCTCACAGTCAAACCCTAGTCATGCCTGCTAGGAAGAGTAAAAATACCTATTTTTTCAAAAAAAGAAAAGAAAAACACATAAGGATCTTTCGAAGCTTCCCATCCTTTCCTTGAGTGTGGAGGGAACTGATGGCCTGGCATGGAAATGGTGGATCCAGGGGGCTATGTCATCAATATTGATGGCCTTGGCATGGTCAGCAGAATGATGTAGGGTTTTTTTTACCTGGGTTCCAATGATCCTAAGTGATGTCTCCTAACATAGATCCAGTTCCCTGGTTAAAACCTGTGGGTTTCAGGGGAAACACCAGATTTATATAGGACAATAAGCTTGGGCCACAATTTCTTGTAGACCCACTGGACCCCTCAAATAGCATCAAGGAGATCTTGGTCATTTAGTTCTGCCAGCAAATCAGCCTGGAAATTGGGGGGAGGGGATGGGGGAGGGAATGCCAAACATAATTTCAAGTGGGATTAGCCCCATCTGATAAGAGGAGTTCCTGGTCCAGTATAAGGCAAAGAGAAGGAGAACCACCCAGTTTGCACCAGTCTCCAAGGTCAATTTGGTTTAAAGTCTATTTTAGAGTATGCTTCATTCTTTCTATCTGCTCTAAACTCTGGGGTCTGAATGCACAACGAACTCCCAATTACTTTCCAGAAAAGTGGCTAAACTCTGACCTACCTGGGACACAAAAGCTGGCCCATTATCTGACTCTGTCTTGGTAGGAAATCCATACCTGGGCAGAAGGTCTTCAAGTAACCTCTTTGCCACCACCTGCACCATTTCAAGTTTGGTAGGAAATGCCTCTGTCCATCCTGAAAAAGTATCTAAAAAGACTAAAAAGAAACCTGAAACCATACTTGCCAGGTTTTATCTCAATAAAGTCCACTCCCCAGTAGGCTCCAGGCTCCTTCCCTCTGAGTCAAGACCCAGGATTTCCAGGATTGGCAACAGCATTGGTGAGCTGACAGGTCTTGCAGTTGGTGACAATGTTCACAATTTTTTACTGTGCATCTTAGATTTTTTTTTTATTTTTGACTGTCTAAGCAAGTTCTACATTTTCCTTGTTTCCATATGAGAGGATCAATGGATCTTGGAAAGCTGTCTCTTTCCCAGATGCTCAAACAAGGTGATTTTATTGTCTGCAGATCTTCACCAACTGTTTATGCACTGGGTCATGGGAAGAGTCTTGATCCAGGAGAAATTTTCCTTAGTACACAAAGGTTAAACTTTTGGTGCAAAACCAAGGTTTAACTCTACTAGCTGTCAGGGTTAGTATACCTGAGATTTTTCCTAGATTCTTCTTATACCTGGGCTTTTCAAGCACTAGATGTTCTGGAAAACAATGGTCTTTCTCTGCAATAAAGTTTTGTAAAGTTAAATCTAGGCCTTCACATACCCACTTCTGCTTACCCTGCCACCCCTTCTTCCAGTGCTCCCCCAGCCTCCTCCTCCCAGAAGACAAGGAATCCCAAGGTGAGTCAATTCCATCTGGCATATGCAGTTGAGATAGTACTGTCATCTACATTCAGGGTGGTTCAGATCCGGGCCACGAAGGTTTATCAGCTATTATTTCAGAGTCTGTGAGCTTCTAACAGCACAAGACTGCCTAATCCATGGGTCTCCCTTCCCTCATGTAATCTCTGCTTCCTCTCTTCAGATGGACCCTATGTTTAGCTATGGATCTCTGCACCTGCCTCCATCAGCTGCTGGATGAAGATTCTATCATAGCAATTAAGGTGGTCATTCATATGATAATAGGGAAAGGTCAGTTTAGGCACCCACTACACTAATCCCACAATGGCTCCCTTTATCAGGGTATCCACTTCTTTGCTCTCCCTCTTTGTTGCTCCCCCAACCTCTACCCCTGCTGTACCATCCCATTCTCTCATGAATCTATCCTGTGGTTTCCTAGAAACATTAGGATCACTCTTGTGTGGGAGGGAGAACCAAAGAGAGGAGGATTTACACAATTGCATTGTAGAAACTTTGGACAAAGACAGGGGGCATTTCTACTGAGATTGATTAATTTTCTGGATTTATCCTGGACTGAATAACATAGGATGTGTAACAGCTAGAGAGATAATCATGTGGTGTTCATGTGATCTGTATCTAGTTAGTGGTGGACACATTTGAAACTTCCTGATCACCTTGGTGCTCTGGGGCAGTTAGCCTGGATTGTACTGCCACTGATCAAGCTCCCAAGTGGTGTTGCTCTCAGACCTTAGTACAGGAAGTGAGACATTCATGGAACTATACTTATTTTGCTTTTGGGTTACATGATCAGCTCATAGTTTTAGCATGGACACTTATCCTTCACTGTCTGTGTGAACTTGACCCTCATCACTGTTTCCAAGACATAGCCACAGTTTTCCTCAGTCCCCACACAGGTCCTGGACTGTAGGATGGGCTGTGGATAATCTTCCTGAAATATGTGGAAATATTTGAGAAAGTCTTCTTCAAAATTTAATTTGCCACAATTAGCTGGATTAGAAGGCAGACTCATTGAGTGGGCCGTGTTGCTTCACCAGTGGGTCTCAGTGTGTGTGGTTTCATGGGAGCCAGCCAGAGCCTGCTGAGGTTGTCAAACCCTTGACTTTTTCTCTCTGATCAGTCTGGTGATCCACGCCCAGCTATAAACCCTTTATTTTCCTTCCTATGTGTTCCAGAATGTGCATTTTAACCCTAACATTCCTGTTTATGCCATCAGCAGTTTTCTCTGTCCTATGGCTCTGTTCCTGCCTCTTTATTCTTAATGGCCCTCAGCTTGTTCCTTCTTTGTTACAATGTAGTATATCCTTGATACCCAAATGTTCATTCACAGAAACATTGAGAAAATGTTTTACCTGCTATACTATCCCTGAAAACTAAATTTTAATTTTAAATAAACTCATTTTATTTAGACCCAAGATTTCTTAATATACAACAGATAAATAGAAGACATTGTGGTTCTCTGGTGGCATGAATTTGTCTTGCCTTATTTACACCCTTCCATGTGACAGAGGCGGGGAGTGATCATTCTTGTTTCAGCATGTGCCACAGCACAGGTATAGGGGTCAAGAGACAACTTGGGCTCCTGGTCCTTGATTTCCTTCTTGTTTGAGGCAGGGTCTCTTACTGTTTACAGTACATATGCAAGGTTGGCTGCCACACAAGCTTCCAGGCATTCTCCTGTCTCTGCCTGACATCTCACTGTTATGGCACTGGATTTACAGAAATTCAGAACTAAATCAACCTTAACTTAGTATGATGGCTATTCTTGTTTGTCAGTGTGACCATATCTGGAACTAACTAAAACCCAAACATCCAGGTCTTTCTTGTAATTGAACCATTTGAAGTTGGAAGACCCACACTAAATCTGAATCTCTTGAAGTGGGAAGATCCACCTTAATCTGGACCACACCTTTTTATAACAGCATATATGGAGAAGACAGAAAAAGAAAAAAGTTCTTGTTCTTTGTCTGGTTATTCACACTCTCACTGGGAAGTTTATTATTTCAACTGGCATTAAAAACCAGATCTTCAATATTTCAGCCTATACATGGGAACAGCTGAGACTACTATGTACCATTTCTGAGTTGTAAGAGGACTTGCCTCATTCAAACAAGCTCAGCAGGGAATCAAGATCACCCTATGCAGGGGGCTTTGTCCCTTTCTCAGCCTGTCAATCAGGAACCTCTATTTTCCATAATTCTCTTTCATGTGCACCATATTCCAGCACTCTCTAAATATTCTCAGGAAACATCATCTGCTTGCTTTTTGGTTTTATTTCTTAAGTGGAAAATGGCTTGTCTAGTGTCCCTCATTAGCCAGCTTCTGACAAGTCTGCATCTCAGTTTATGGTAAAACATACTTTGGCGGATTTGATGTTGGTGAGTGGCATAGCATTTATTAATAAAGAAACTGAAGCACCTGCATAAGTTGAATAACTTGTTATAAACTGATTTATTTTCCTTCCTGAAAGCATATGTTAATAGTCCAGGCCCTCAGTAGGATCATGTTAGGAGAAAAGACTTTGGGAAGCAGCCATGGTTAGACTTAGTCTTGAACATGGAGCCCAAATAATAAATTCATAAGAAGAAGAAACAAAGGAATCATTCTATGCATGCACACACCCCTTACCAGGAAGGATGCTTTCACTAGGGTCTGGCTAAACTGGCACCTGGATCTCAGATATCAGTCACTAGAAATATGAAAACAAAATTCTATTGTTTAAACCACATAGACTATAGAATTATAGCAGCCCAAACTTTAAGAAACCACTCACCACCATGAACAATTTTTCCCTTTCCTCTGTGTCTCTCTTTAAGTCTTACTAACACACTACTGCTCATTTTTATTTTACTTCAAGGAAGATAAAATGTAGGTCAGGGAATGAGCAATGAGCTAATCAGGCAATAATAGTCATACTAAGGACAGTCAATGTGAAGCTATTATGAGTTCTTGGGAATATCAAGCACCAACAAATATCTTTCTTCAGAAATAATTTATTAAATGTTTTTTGGTATTGACATGAAGTAAATCAGTTATATAGTAATCACAGCATTCAAAAGACTATCAAGATGAAGTAGAAAAATCTCTTCATCTTCACTGACGTGGCACAAAATAAAAAGCTTCTTTAGTATTTTCTCAAGGATTCTGACTAAATAGGAATTTGAGGAATTTCTTAGTTATTATTAAGGCTATTGCAATGTCTATAGTTATTGTTTCTGTCTTCCTTGCTCTGTATTTAAACATATATTTCAAATTTGCTTTTTATTTAATATTTTTGTATGAAGGCTTGCCTTGCATGTATATCTGTTAACCACATGGTGCCTGACACCTGGGGATCCCATGAGAGGGTATCACAGCAGATCCCTGGGACAGGAGTTTTAGAATAATGTGAGCTACTAAGTGGGTTATATTATGTGAGATGCTTATATGTTGTTATATTATGTTATATATTGTCAGAGGCATAACTGGCTATATACAGGCTCTGGGGATCTGAACTCTGGTCTTCACATTTGCAGTGTAAGTGCTTTATATACAGAGCCATCTCTCCAGTCCAGTTATGGTTTCTGTCTGGGTACTGCTATCAAGAGGAAACACAAGTATTAAAATCAAGGTTATAGAGGCCATTATTACCAAGAAGTCTCAGAGGCAGCTGGAGGCAGCTAGTGCCACTCTAACCATAGTTAAAAAGCAAAGAGCAGTGGATGAAAGCAAGGATGCTGTTTTTAGCCCCTTTCAACACATACACAGCCAGAGATCACCAGCTAGGGAATGGGGCCACCTACACTGGGCAGGGCTTCTTAACTCAATTAACACAAGCAAAATAATTCTCCAATGCAAGCCCAGAAGCCCAGAGAAAGTACACAAAACTAACCATCACAATATTAACGCTAAAAGTAGATGCTTTTTTGTATTAAACACATTCAAATAAAAGTGCTGTTTCTTCGTTTCCAAGTTTATTCAAAATGAATAGATAGATATTAGCTCCTAGCTTGTTTACAAGTATCTGATCCATTTGCTCAGCTAATTTGCATATGTGATTGCTAAGTGTAGATAAAGTCTGGATAGCCTGAATTAACCCAGTATGTTGTTCTGCAGTATCAGGATTCTATTTTTCTGTCATTGGTTCTGATTTGTGACAGATACAGAATCTAGCCTAATCAGAAACCAAGTTGTTTCTTGAACATATCTCTCCGAGAAGAGCATTGGCGTCTTCTGTCACCATGTCAAGGAAAGACAATTTCAGGTAATGTAAAACTTTATCATTCTTCTTAACTAAATGCCCATTAGCCACACAGTATTCCTCATAATATCTTGAAAGCCTTTCTTGTACTGTTTTTTTGTCTGTATTTTCAAATACATTGTGAGATTTCAATCTTGACTTGAGCTGATCCACTGACACCTGCCAGTCCTCAGCCAGACTCTGTAAAGATGCATCATCCACTCCAAACACAGTTTGATAATAGTTCATGCTTTGCTGAAGGGTCTCCACATCACTTCCCATTAATAAATCATACAGTGAAGGGATGAGGCTCAGTAGGTCAGTCCTACAGGCTTCCATTCTAATCTTCTGAATTAGGGACTCCCGCTTTCTTTCAATGGCTGGACCTGTAATACTAGGCAAGGAGAGCATAAAATTGTGTCTTTTGTGTACAGGAAGATCATTCACTATCTTATTCATCAGGATTGGGAAATCATAGGTGGATGAATGTTTGTTAGATACGAAGAAGATTGGTGGTTCCTTGATGTTATTCTCCTGAAATATCTTCACATAGCTGGTCCGGATTTTCTCCAGATGCTTTACTCTGTCAAAGGTTTGTGCTTTGCATTCCTCTTCCTTTTTTAAGTCAGAGTCCACCTTGGTTCTCACAAAATAGAAATCCTTCTTCATCATGCTGATTGCTTTGGCAAGGTCTAGATCATTTTTCTTAAAACGTGTGGCAGAAATAATAATGAAGAAGTCATACTCATAGAATTTCATTTTTTCCAGATAAACTTTTTCTGGGAAAGTGGGTCCAATCCCAGGCAGGTCCCAAAAAACCACATTGGGAATATTTGGGTGTGTGTATGGACATCTCTTCATGGTCGTTTCCACCACTCCAGTTTCAGCCGCACCTTCCTCTTCATGCCGGACTCCCCTCATGACATTGATGAAGCTGGATTTTCCTGTTCCAGTCACCCCGGTCACAGCAACATTGAGTGGGTTACTATCAATTATTTTTAATGCATCAATGATTGAAGCATTTACACTCTGAAAGTTTCCTTTGGTCAGGCTTAGTTCAATTGCAGCTATGGTTTCCTCAGAAATGATTTTATTAACTACCTGATACTTCTTAAAATAGTCAGCAAAGCTGGAGCACAAATCTTGGTGGTGTTCATCCTTAGATGTCGAGAAAAGCTGATCCATGACTGTGAGCAAATAAAGGCCCTGAAAATAAGAAGGGAGAGTAAGGCAGTTGTGGATAACATTTAACAATCTCTATTGTAGCAAATTTAAACTCTATTGCCACATACCATTCTTAATGGTTGTTATTATGCATCTGCTCTCCCACTGTGCTCATTTTACACAATTGGGACCTTGTGTTCTCTGCCCAAAATCACCTCATTTTCCTCTCTCTACAGCTTTGCCCACCATTCTGCTTCCACCTCTATGACTTTGGCTGCTCTAGATTTCAGGTATAAGTGACATAGGAGAGCCATCCTTTCTGCTGAGACCATCACACGAGACTTTAGTGGTTTACTCTCCATTGTCTCTTCAAAGATCCTTCTTCCCTTTCAGCCTGCTCTGTGCTCTGTGCTATGGAGACTACATCAGCAGAGGGACACTCCATCACCATTTAGCTCCCAGTGTAAGTCAGCTGTGTCTGGTCATGGTCCTCTGTTGTCCTGCTTGGGCTGCATGTCTGACTGTACCTGCATCCCTCACTCTTTGTAATATTTTATTTGGTCTTTGTGAACTATTCAGTATTCCTGTTATTATTAAGGAAAGTATTTTCTTCTTTTTCTTTCTGCTTACATCTGCCACTCACATTTTCTAGTCTCTGGTTGTCACACAGTCTCTTAATTATCCAACTCTCTGAATTTGCTCTTTTAACAAAGTCTCTTCATGTTGGAGCTTCCAATGCCCGGGGTTGAGGCCCAGTGTAACTTCCTAAGGCCTCCTAGAGTTTGGTGATCTGTCTTTGGACATAAACTCTGCATGGGAGTGTCTCAGTACATCCTGATCTAAGATCGCCTCTGACCAGCCTCCACTAATATTACTGACCCTTATTCCCCACCCCACCTACCCCATCCCAAGACTCCCACCCCCTTTTCACTACCCCATATAACTTCCAGCTGGATCTCCCTCAGCACTATTCGCCAGAGAGTGTCTGGCATCTTCATTTGAATATTTATTAACAAATCTTTTCTAATCTGTAATTAGAACAGATTAACGCTTTTTCATTGAAGAGTTGGATTGAAGGCCAATGGCCAAGACTCTTTCTAAAGTGAACTGGGACCAAACTTTGCAAAGTATAATGCATATTTATAGGGGATGTAGTGTCTGCCCATCCAATCACCAATGCCACACAGATATATCCTGGGACTAAATTCTTTTGCAGATTAACTGAATCAACAGCCAAGTCAGATTGAGGACTGTTAGGAGTACTACCAACCACAGTGGATATTTGTATACAGATGGTTCGAGCGGGGCACCTCAAGCATTACAAATGAACACAGGCAACATGTGCAAGACACAAGGGAAAGGGTAGTCAGTAGGTTGAGTTGATATTGATAACACTATCTCCTGAAACTTGGGTTTGACAATATGTGTTATATGCAGAGGCTTGACTTCATGGATAGGCAAGTGGGAAATGTAGAATTGGCAGGTACTATGTCAGCGACTGTAGAAACAACAGGTGTAGATGGACATGTATAATGTAGTTCTTTAGCAATATGAACCATGGTAGTTTTCTTATGTATCATTCCATAGCCCACTGAGTCCTAAAAACCAGGAATCAGAGTCAATCAGCAAAATGGACTATCAATTTTCAGGTGCCACAAGACTCTATTCATTGGGTTCATGTAAAATCTGAACATAAGAAGTTATCATAAGTTGGAAAACAGGTAAAACCACTGGCATTTCTGCAAAAATATCTGGGTACCCTGAATGTTGTACAGCCTGTGAAATCAACATACATGTATGGATGCTAAGGTAGGACGAGGATATGTCAATCTGTTATTGTCATACTTTATTGTTAGCTAAAATGTTATTGTGAGATCTGGAGATTCCCATAGGCATTTCTGTCCATTACTTTAAAATTAGCATGCTCAGAAAATGTAATCCCAAAATGAGCATGCTTAAAAGTCTGTCTACTCCTATATGAATATGATTGGACTCTATGAACATAATGTCCATTTTTCCTTTGTTAGTAGTGATTTAGAGCATCACTTTGGAAATAACTCCTGTGCCCGCTCTCCCTGGCTTAGGTATAAATATTTCTCCTAACCCTAACCCTAACCCTAACCCTCACCCTAACCCTAACCCTAACCCTAACCCTAACCTGTTCAGACAAATTTTCTGATGTTTGTATCCCTCCCAGGTCATCAGGGCCACAGATATCTTTTCAACACAAAGTTGTTTATTTATTTATCAAATTATGTCTCACAATATTAAAATAAGAAAACAAATTAATAAGTAGGAGAAAAGAATGTCTAGACGTTTACAAGTATGCTGATACATGTTTTAAAAAACTTGAAGAAAAAGCATGTATAAATTGTTTTTTCATAAGATAGAGGGTGACTGTAGAGTAAAAAAAAGTATGTGACTATATGATTGAGTTGGCTATGGTTAAAGGTTATTAAAATTCCAAAGGTCAAATTTCATTAAACTGATACAAATGTAAAATCTAGTCTTAAATATTTTGAATAGTTTCTCTTAAGATATTGATCTGTTTTGGTAACATTTACAAAAGTAGACACTAATTAAAATAACATTCATCCAGATTATGAGATTAAAGTTTCTTTTAAATTACAAAAAAACTATATCCAAAGGCAATTCATACCTAGTGTATAGTACATTTTTATATAATGCTATGGGATTGCATATTTTAATACTTAAATTAGTATGTACTGATTTTATTAGTTTTTCTAAGCTTTATGTTTCCTTAAGATAACTATTTTTGTTTCCTGCTGACAGGGGCATGACTCCAGTACTTCTTTTTTTTTTTTTTTTTTTTTTTTTTTTTTTTTTTTTTTTTTGCGCAGAAGGTCATCATCTTTAGATAGGAATAAACAGGGCTGCCTGGCCCCGAGATCTTGATTCCTCGGGGCCAAGCTGCAAACATAAAGGGGTACAAAGAGAGGGGCGGGTGTCAGATTTGGTCTTGAACTTAGAGGTGGATGGTGGTGACCGTGAGGGAACAGTAGAAATCAGATGGAAGGG
>PVIH01029158.1:0-14119 GCA_004025045.1 Sigmodon hispidus | reverse complement strand
ACCGGACAAGAAACTGTTC
Source organism: Sigmodon hispidus (assembly GCA_004025045.1). NCBI lineage: Eukaryota > Metazoa > Chordata > Mammalia > Rodentia > Cricetidae > Sigmodon > Sigmodon hispidus. The sequence goes on along the minus strand of PVIH01029158.1, from coordinate 14,100 downwards.
TGGTATTGACTGCTTGATAGTATGCTGTATAAACTGGACATGCAGGTTCCATAGGAAAGTGACCTCTGAATGTGGGCAGAACAAGCCAAGATGGTCCTTCAGGTTCCTGCTTTGCAGAAAACATTGCCAGACATTCTTCAGGACACAAGGAGAAGCAACTGATGGACTGTGTCAGATTTCCTGCATCAATGAAAGGTTTGTCAAAGACTTTGGGCCTAATGGCTGAAGATGGATGCCCCAACATTACAAAGGAACTTTGGGTGACTGTCCAGGCAGATAGATGTCATCTCTGTCATTTTTTAGACTTTGGAAGTTGCTTGCACTTCCTGTTTATTTGCATAATATTATATCCTTCTGTGGTCTTTGATGTGGTTGAAGGTTTAATAATTATAGGTATAGTTCTTTTTAGTTTAAAAGGTATATTAGATATGAAACTTTAGACTCATAATGATAAGGTAGATAATGGAATATTCTCTTTAATTTTGTGAATACAAATAGACTGGATATTGTGACTGTAATTCTTGCTTGAGACCTGTTCTGTTGTTTGTAATTTTGCTATATGGAAATTGAAACCTTCCTTTTTAATTAGACAGAAAAGAAGAGATGTGGTAGGAATGTCCTCTGTGTACTGTGAATAAAGAACTGTTTTGGCCTGTGCAGAGCACCATAGAAGTGGGTGGAGAATCAGAGGCAGCCAGGTAGGAAGAAGGGGTGGAGTTTACTAGTCGCCATCTGTCCCCCGAAGAAGAAGCATGTAGGAATTCAGGTGAGCCACGGGCTGCAAGCCACGTGGTGGGTAGATTCATGGAAATGGGTTGATTTAAGAAGAGAGAGCTAGCTAGTAATGTGCTTAAGATATGGGCCAAGCAGTGTAAAGTATATAAGCGTGTGATTCATTTCTTTTGGGGGACAAAAGCCGCGGGCGCGCGAACCAGGTTCCAAACCGGCGCCACATGTGCCCCAGGTCATAATCCTCCAGCCCCAAACAGGCCGGGAAAAACATACTACAACAAAACAAACTCCCTGATATAAGAGATCAAACATTTCATATCAGAACTACTCTAATAAGATCTCAGGAACTAATCATAGAAAAATTTTATTAGAGAAGCATAATAGATCCTCCTGACACTCTCACATTTGATAGCACTATCACTCAATAAATGTAACATATTGCTATTCTTTTTGATGCTACTTTAAAGTTTAATAACTGTTGTATGTTTAAATTTTCAAATGAGTAGTTATAGAAAGTGCATACTTCATAAGCTATGCCAATTAATATTATAAGATAGTACAACAAATTTCAAAAAGTACATTTGATCTTTTTCACTCATTTTAATACATTACATATTAAATAAGTCCAAAACATGCTAGGAAATGCAATTAGGCTTTCTTGACATATATTTTGTTGATTATTTAAAGTAATTAGGGCCTTTTCCTGACACAAAAATCTCCCCAAAATGCTATTTTATTATACTTCAACATTTACTTCTATCTTCACAATTAAAGATTGGATGGAATCTCAGGGTTATTAACCTAACATCACTCATATCACCTAGAAATGTTTTGCCATATGATGGAGAGACTGGTATTTGGGGCAAAGCTCATGTACTAACTCTTATAGGTGTCTATTATCTGAGAGACACTACCTACATAGCAAGATAAGATTTGCTGTTGTACAGCTCAAATATCAAAGTTACATGTCATGATCTACCTTCCTCATATCTCTGCAATTCATTTCCCATCTTGTTACTTCTACGTTAGATTTAAACAAAACAAACTTTTCTTAATTTTTCAAAATTTTTGTATGATTTATTTAATATTTTGTATTTTAGTGCATTTATGTTTTCCCTTTTTTCTATGCTCTCAGTTAATAGGAGTCTGATGGAATAATAAATTTCCAAGTTTACTGTATAAGACTATTTTATATTTTATCTAAAATATCTATTTACATAGTTAATCTTTATGTATCCAAATATCAGTCTTTGTGTCTTTCATATGATTTAATCTAATGTATAGTTTCTGTGAATAAATCATCATCTTTGAACTAAAAATTTGTTTCCATAGAAAACAAATATATTCTTTTAATGTAATTACTGTTAATTTATTAAGCACAATTAATCGGGACTTATATAGGAATAATCATAAATTAAAGAGATAGTATAATATAAAATCTTATTTTGTTATTTTAAAATTAACTTCACTGGTAAAATATTAATTATATGAGAGAATAATTTCATTGTTATGAACTTATCTTTCAAAATATAAGCAGTGTAAAGGAGATTATCTGGTATAGAAGAAACTGTTTTGTTGTAATCACAACTACTGTCCACACACATTGCTTTGAAACATTGCAAGAGAGAACATAATTTCATGTTTTTACAACTTGAAGCAACTATATGACAATCTAGCAATGAACACATACGTATTTGGCTGTAGTTTTAAGATTGATTACATTCTCTTGTTTCTCTTTTCCACAGTGGCAAATACAATACAATGATTAACATTTACTAGCCTATCTCTTTTATTTTTTCATATTTACTGAAAATAGTGTTCTTTTTTTCTCATACCATGCATCCCAACCACTGTTTTCTTTCCCTTCATTGCTCTGAGTTCTCTTGCATTTTCCCTATTCCCCAGATCCTCTCTGGTTCTAACGTCTCTTCAAAAAAGAAGCCTTCAAGAGGCTATATCCAAGCAGGACCAAAAAAAGAAAAATTAAGGATACACTAAAACAAGTCAAAAGCCTTCATAATAAGACTGAGGTACATGATAACCCAATAGAAGAAAGAGAATCCCAGAAACAGGCAAAAGTTTCAGAGATATACCAGCTCTGAAGAGTGGTATAAAGAGTGCTGTTTATTACAGGTTTTAATTTGAGATTTCTGAGATGATTTTTAAATTTTTTCAGACATAATAGCTGAATATATATTGTGTACAATTATTGGTATCATCAATATCAAATTAGAAGGAAGATTTTTATAATAATAATGCTCTTTTTTAAAAGCATTTTAGAATATATTTCATAATGAAATATTATCTTCTCATGATGAATAATTATGACAAAAACTTTAATAAAGATTAAAATTATATAAGAAACCCCATTACATTAAAGTTGCAATAGTAATGGCAGAAAGAGGTAATATATCTGGATTCCACTGGGCAACAGCTAGCCTTCTTGCAGAATAAAAAATAAAAAGATGAGTCTTCAAAGACAACCACAGAATCAATCCTTAAAAAAATCATAAATGGATTTATAAATTAATACTTAGATTTCTAGAAACACTTAGTGCTAAGATATGTTTTCACACTTGTGGTAATATAGTTGGTTTTTTTTTTTTTTTTGCGGTGGGGGGTTGGCTGAAATATCAAAGAGAGAAACACCACAGTCAAATCTCACTCAGCTATCTTTTAGCTTCCTCAATTTTGCTCCTCATCACTTCTAATGCCTCATCTGCCTTCCTATGCCTGCCTTAAATACCTTCTTCTACCAGCTGTATCACACCCAGGTTAAGATTAAAGGCATGGAATACTACTATTTGGTAGTTAGACTTGAACTCACAGAAACACAGAAAGATCTTTGTCCCTGGGGTTATGGGATTAAAGGCAAAGCAGCACCACTGCCAACCTGGGAGCCTGGAGTTGGCCTCAAACTGAAATCTTCTGGATTTAAAGACATATGTCACCAAGCCCAGTTGGGTGTAGGTTACCACTCCCGGTCATCCTGAATTGACTGTTGGAAGATCTCATGATACTACAGATTGGTTTTTATTAAATATATAACATACTACCACATACACTTTCTTGTCTAATGCCATAAGATAATAGCTTGTAAGTGCTTCTCATGATTTCAGTGTCTTGAACATGTAAATATTGAAAACAGTTACAAATTATTGTATTATTGGTATATTTTGAAGGAAAATTTATAGCACTGTTTCACAGCACACACACAAAACAATCAAAAAAGCCTCACAAAATTCAGCTACAATAAATAAATCATTATATTTAGTAAAGGTCAAGTAAAATGATGAAGGACATAACTTAGCAAATGAATCAACCTTAATAGAAATTTTAAGTAATAATGATGTAGGATGACTTATCATAGGTTAAAGAACAAAAGATAAGCTAATAATAACATGTAGTAATTTGAGAAATATTATAAGACATCTAAAATCAGCCCGTTTTCTTTTATTCAACGTTCTTCATTCTTCTTCAGGACATTGCAGTATGGAAATGGCAAAAAGCTCACATAAGCGTTTCATAGCAGAATGCCAATGAGCATATTATAATATAAAATTAAAGTTGAAATTAACCAGGAGTATCTGACAGAGGCATATATAAAGAGAAAACTGTATAAAGCAAACGGCTTTATCTGAAACTGAGATGAACCATGGCAATGAGGTCCCATGGGTAAGTCAGTCTTATATTCTCAATTTAACTCATGTTCTTCTTTTGGTGGAACCAGCACACAGTGATTCTGATACACTTTAAGACTGGGAGAGGCAGGAGGGGAAGAGAGTTTAAACAAGGGGATACATGGATAAATGATGAGACCTTATTCATAATAATAAAAAAGAAATAAAAGAAATGTTAATATATTCCATCAGTACTTGGGTGAATGGAAAGTAGGAATTTTTACAGATACCAATCACTAACAAAACAATTATTATTCTAAATATGTTAATAAATACTGATGCACTTTCTATTAAAAAAAAAAAAAAGACAAGCCTCCTAAGGTGAGAAGGTTAAAATCATTTTTCTTTGCCTCCTTAGAAAATTACAAAAGTTTAAAATACCTGAGACTACTGTCTGTTACATAATTTAAAAAGAACCTATTGACAGTTATAAAACTAGTGAAAGCAATTATTCCACATAGAATAATGTTAGTTACAGGGCAATCTTGACATTTTTAGAATTGTACTTGGTATAAAAATATTTCTAATGCAAGAGAAAAGCAATGCTAAGTATATTTCTTGCTCTGTTGGAATAAATTAGAAAAATCATCTTGAAGGTATTTTAGCAATCTCTAATTGCTTTTACTTCTGTTGCTGCCTGCAAAGTATCAGTGATAACGTTTACCAAATTAGAAGTTGCATAATTTACAGTGTCACTCACCATGGAAAAACCATCATTTGTTTCTGCATCTCAGAGACACTTAACGTGTTTATGATCCAAATATTTAATGTGGTGACACTGAAATTGCTCAAAACATTAGACACATGCTAGTAAAGCAATCCACGGCTTATAAAAACAACAGTGTTTTATCAAAATAAGAGTAATGAACCAGGCATAGAGGCATTTGCCTGTAACTACAAAAATGTTCAGCAAGAAACGAGGGAATAGCTGGAGACTTGATGTTTGCCTTGTCTACAAAGCAATATCCTGTTTCAAAAACAAAGTGTAGATGAATAAAGCAACAATAACAACAGATATTTCAGAGAATACTATCAACAAATAAGTAAAATTCAATTAACAAAATTGCAAACATGGTTCTAAAAGTAATACTCACTGAAGAAAAAAGATTATAGCTTAATAATTTCTAAACTAAATAGAACACTGAAGCTTGCTTTTGAATGGGTTCAGAGTCTTTTGTAATGTTACTTACATCATCAGATGATAGAGCATCCCTTTAACTCTTTTACTGGTATCAAATTATCCAAATCTTAGAATTGACTAGTCGTTATCTGCATTATCAAATGTTGTAAATGATTCTAGCCCAGGCCTGGCCTCAAGGTTTGGACCCACAGTTCCACAGAAACACACAGAAGCTTGTATTATGTTTATGCTGATTGACCTGGAGCCCAGGCATATAACTTGTTAACTCCTTCATCTCAACTCAACCCATCTTTTTCAGAACTTGTTGGGTCTATGGTGGCTCTCTCTGGCTGCTCTCTGACATCAGTCTGCCATCTGTGTCTGCTCTGAGATGTTCCTGTGTTTTCTTATCCTAGTAGCCCCGCCAGCACTTCCTGTTTGACTTTGGCCAATTAGCTTTTATTATTAAACCCATAGGCAAGACAAATATTTACATTACCAGCATAATCCCACTACAAGCAAAAGAAATATATACTTACACTATTCTTATCTAAAAAATATTCATGCGAAAATCTAACTCAAGACTTTTGGAAACTAGATTATTTGCATGAAGAATATGGCAAACCTACTTGAAAACCAGAAATAATCATAATTACATATAATAAAATAGAACTCATGGACATAGGTAAGTGAATTCTAATCTACATTAGATGTTTTTGGTTGTAAAATAGTCACTCAACTCTGTTTGCTAACTATATTTTTTTCATTATTTTATGTTTACTGTATGCCTAATGAAAAAATTTTAATTGTAAATCTGTTGACTAAAAAAAAGTTTTCATCAAGATATTTTCAACTACATGAACAGGATTTATTTAACAGAAATAGACTTAGTAAGACATAAATAACAGGATATAAAGCTTTTCTTTTATAGCATATGTAATATTTTCTTTACTGCTTGTAGCAGAATAAGTATATTAAATTTTTACCATATTCAAATTTCATGGTAATTTATTTAAATTTGAGAATGCAAAATTCTTCCCCATAAGCAATTTAATATTTTTACTTTTGGTGTTGGTATAGTTTTTTGTTTAAATATGTAAAAGTTATTTAATTCTCAAATTTAATGTGGTCAAATTATATGTCCTTTACTTTATGTTTCTGAAGATACATTTCAATATATACTTATTTAATGTTTGGACATTTTGCATGACATTACATCTGTGTACCCTTTAATGACATTTTGGTGAATGATTTTATATATATATATATATATATATACAGTATTATTGCAATATTATGTAATGGAAAACTCAGTTCAAGTGCTCACCAGGAGCCAGAGATCTGCCAACAATTTCAGCTTTGTACAAAGTTTTAAAAAAATTTAAAAACAAATAAAAATATTTCTGTGTAAGAATTAATGATTTTTAATCATTGAATGCATATTATAGTGTTTTAATCACATTTAATTTGCTATTACCAAAAGTTCTGTAATGTGCACACTATATTAAGCTGATATACAGTCAAATCAAGTGCAAGTTTACCCTTGTAACTAATAAATTCTGAGGCACAGAAATTAGAGCATATTAATAAGCATTGCTCTATAAGAATCCTTATTCAATCACTTCCACACTATTTACTCTCTTCTTCCAAGTAGCAAAGAAAGGAACTATGAATGGGAACACACTAAGCAATTGGTATTCCAGAAGCATAATTCAACGCAAAATTTCTGTGTATATGCAGAGGCTTTGAAATACTATGCATATGATTGATGAAAGTTCTCATTGTTGAAGCACTGAAGCTAAGCAGTTTGCAGAAACATGCTTGACAGTGACCAACACAATATGTAAAAATCATTTGCTACCATATCATGAGACATTTACAGAGTGCACTGATCAACTCTTGTAGACAAATACATTTTGAAAGCTAAGACTTCTGTATTTTAGAAAATAATATTACATTATAAGAATATTAGCTGGAATATGTGGACCTCTGTGAAAGTAAATAATACAATTTCTTTTGTGAAGCATTTGCACTTGCCTTACACAATTGAACAAATACAATTTACCCAATTTTTTAGTTAGTGCACAAAAAATATGTTATTATTTCATTTTCATGCATCAGTATATATTTTCCTCAAACTCAGCCTCATCCTTTCCTTTCCTTTACTTCTTTTCCCTCTCAAGGGTTATATACCTCACATGAATAAAACCATATTTAAGTGTATGTTGATTTTTTATACAAAGTCTATTTGGACTCAAAATTTATAAAGTTGCTAGATTTGGAAATTTAAACATGTTTAGGTTAATGCCAATTGTCAGTGGCTAGTAACATCAATGTAACATAAAAATTATAATTGTTATTTTTTGTGTATGATATAGGGAGTGAGGGTAGTTGAGGTACTATCACATCAATATAAAATTCAGTAGGCAAATTTGTGGTGTAAGTCCTCTTCCTCTAGCTTTACATGGGTTCTGTGGCTTTACTTTGGGTCATGATGTGCTGTGACAAGTGCTTTGCCCACTTACCCATCTGGCCATTACATAATTTTGTTATTTTTATGTTTTATTACATTATTAGTAAAATGGATTATGAAGTTAAAAGTAACCACTAACATTGAAGAATTAATAATTTCGAGGTTAAGGGACTATAAAAATAATGGGATTTATAGAAAAGAAGATTTTTTTTAAATTTAAAAATAAAACATATAGTAATTGTAACATTTAGAATGCATTAATGGCACATTGTAAGCCAATAAGAATGTTTGGCCACAAACATGCAAAACAAGTTTATATTCTTGCATCTAGTAAATATTACTCAGCATACATTAGTTGAGTGGTAGTAAAATCAATACATTCAGATTATATTTCTCTACAATCATCAATTCATTCACATTACATAAGAAAATGAATATTGTGAAATAAAATTTTAAGTGCCTAAATACAGAAAATCATTTTTCCATAATTAGAATTTGACTGCACCAGGAATACACAAATATTTCTCACAAAGTGCTATAATTTAAATCTATTTCATGTAAATGTCAAGCCAAGCCATGTAGATAGCAATGAATGTCTTTTAACTGCAGAACAGTGATAAGCTATATATGACACTGAATAAAAATAAATATTATTTTTTTAAATACCTGTTTTTATTTTATATGAATTGGTGTTTTGCCTTCATGGATAACTGTGTAAGGGTGTCAGATCTTGGACTTACAGACAGTTGTTAGCTGCCATGTGGATGCTGGGAATCAAACTCAGGTCCTCCGGAAGAACAGTCAGTGATCTTAACTGCTGAGCCATCTCTCCAGCCCATAAATGTTTTTTTTTAAATTAAATATATAATTTCTAATTTAAAATTTACTATGAAATGTTAATGCATGTATACAACTAAATTAAAACAATACTAGCAAATGTTAGCAAAATCTATAACTTTATAAATTTAAAAGTACTGCACTTTTAAAACAAATGAATTTTTGATAAAAATAAAATACATTTATAACTATACAGATAATATCCCATTTATTCTCTGAAAATATTACTGCCATTGAATTTAAGTAAGTGGTTATAGACTGAGTATCATCCCTGCACTGTATGAAAAACTATGAAATGCATTGAAATCTGGGTCTTAAATAATGACTTGGAATAGATATAGAAAATTATTGAAATTAAATCCTTGGTATGATTAGTAAAGAAATTTAGAACTAACTTTGAATAATATTTGTTTAAGAGTTTTACATCATATGTTTTTAACTTATTTTAAAGTTATTAAAATTATAGTTCACATCATTCAGCTGCACTGCAGTCTATAAATTCTTTCTTCTATTTTATTGTGCACATTTAATATATAGATTATGTATCTAAATATATGAATATAGTTATAGTCTTATATATAAAATATGTTAACATAGATACTATCATAAAATTATAAAATTTATAACATTTCAAAATTTAAATGATATATTAGAGTACCTTATGGTTTTACAAATTATGTTTCTCAGTTATTTGAGTTCATTGAGATATAGCTTTTTTAGTAAATGCGTATTACTATATAATACCGAATGTTTTCACACATGTATTAATTGGTTTCTGTGTGTATGAATAATCAGGACTGATTTCTTACAAACTGCAGGAGTACAAAACTTAGTAATATCATTCACTGTTTGGTCATTTAATCTTATTTAGTTTCTCTATGTGATATAGACCATTTGGTGATCTACTGCTTTATGCTTACCAATTATGAATAAATATTTTGCCCAGTTTTCATGTCTTTAACCCATTTTCTTGCACACTGTATCTCAAAAATTATTAAATAGACATTGATGTTTGCCAATACTCAGTATCTTGGGATAGAAGGTGTCAAATTCATTTACCACCTTCTCAAGATATGTCTGTCCAATCTATAATTAAAGAAAATTCTCTGAACTTATTCGGAAGTTCTAGCAGAGGAGCACAGCTACTCTTATATCAAAGGCCAATCTTCCTATATTTGGTGAGGTTGTCCTTTTTGACCAAGCATGCAGCTTCTACATGACACACATGAAGAGTGAGGGAGAAAGAAGACACTCACCTAGCCAGCCTGATCAGCAAAATCAACTCTAGTAAACAATGGGGTGAATTATGTCACAGCCAAATTAGAATAGAAGATCATGATATAAATTCATAAACCTATCATCATCTAATTTTTGACAAAGACTCCAAAATTATGTAATGAAGAAAAGAAAGCACCTTCAACAAATGGAGCTATTACAAGCAGATGTCATCATGTAGAAGAATGAAAATAGATCCATACCTATTGAACTGCACAAAACATAAGTCTAAATAGAAAAGCATAAAGCCAGTTACACTGAACCTGATTAAAAAGAAAGTGGAAAATAGCCTTGAAGATATTGGTACAGGAGACAATTTTCTGAATAAAACACCAGGAATGCAGACACTCATCAACTCCTACATTTTTATCTTTTCTATGAAGATTTTAACAATTTTTTTGTCTCTAGGCTTATGCAATTGTAGTCCTTATTTCTAAATTAACCTATCAAACAAAATTTTCTAGATGGCTTCTGCATCTCTTAATTGAATCATATTTATAATATATCATTTGTGAGTGCTGTATGGATAGTATATAATTTTGTGTGCTTAAAAAAGAGCTCACATTATGCATGTAATGGTGTAAAGTAGATACTTAGGTACATAGATACATATATGATAAGTAGACAGATAAATAGATTATAGGTTCATATAAAAGAATGGGGCCTGGAGAGATTGCTCAGTGATTAGGAGTACTGACTGCTCTTCCAGAGGACCAGGGTTCAATTCGTAGCAACCACATGGCAGCTCACAACTGTCTGTAGTTCCAGTTCCAGGCAAATAAATAAATAAAATAGTTTTTTTAAAGAATAATATATCAAATTTTAGTTTCATAGTTCAGTAAATTTTTATTATGATGGTCTTGTCCAATGTGATAGAAGACAGTGAAAAGTTCTATGATCTTACTTCTACCACTTATTAACCTATGAAAATTAATAGTATTATTCTAGATAAATCTGAAAGTTACATGACAAAATAGTATCATACATGTTCAAAGCAGGATAAAAAAGACCAACAGAATCATTCTTCTTTGAAGTAGGATCTCTATTTCATGCAGTTGAAATAAGATACAGGTACTAGTTTAAATAGATTGAGCAAATACATTTTCCCCATTTTTTTTATTCTAACCATCACCTCCTCTCACATGCATCATAAATGGATACTATAACATGAGGTTCTGGACCCTTCATACCAGAGGTTCAGGCCTGCCTGTGGCCACCTTTTCCCCCCCAAAATGACTCAGATGCTAATATTAATTTCTTGCTGTTTGGCCTATCTCTCAGGCATATTGCTAGATAACTCTATTATCTTAATTCACTCGATTTCCAATAATCTGTTTTTGCCATGTGACCCATGGCTTACTACATATTTGTTGCATCTTAGATTATGGACAAGAGGATCATCTTTCTCTCTGACTTACCCTCCTTCTCCTACACATGCTCCAATTTCACTGCCTAACTACAGTGCCTGATAAACGGTCAAAACATTTGCTTTATTTAATGAATAATATTCACAGCATACAAAAAGACATTCTCACATCAGGATACATCTATATACTTTACATGGTTTGAAAAATCATGTATAGTACTTTGATAAAATTACCTTTATTTATATAATTTTAAATATATTTTCCCACTTGTTTGAGCATTCCTTGGCATAAGCAATATGATATGAAAAAGTAACTATTAATGCAACAAAGATCTATGTTTTAAGAAAAGATAAAATTATGTTCTTCAGTTCTGTGACCAACCTCCAATAAATATTCCCATTGTAGTGGTCAAACAAGTTATCCAGTGTAAACCAGATGAGTAAGAAAACAAAGCAAGAGTCATGAATCTGAGATTGAGACTGATAGAAAAGAGATGAGTTAACAGAAGAAAGGCAAAATATTGGAGAAGAGAACATTCAGAAGGCCCTTTAAATATGCATAAAATTATCAAAAAGAGATTGAATACATTTTCAAAAATCTAGCAAAAAAGTCTCCTGTATATAACAAAATGAGGTCAAAATGAAATAAACAATTTCAAAAACATTTATAGTTTAAGTCTAACCATAAGTATCAGACTTGACTGATTCACTAATTTTGGCTAATCTAATTTGATTTCTTACATAATCTTAGATATAAAAATAATTTAAAATTATAATTTAGGACATAAGTTTTGATTATTAAATAATTTATATAAGAATTATAACTCAGGTACTACTAGTAATTAAATGTTAACATTCAAGATAATATGAATTTCTTAAAATGGCTACACACTTCTGAATGAAAACTTTTAAAATTATGCAATTATGATTTTTAACCATTTTTAACTACATGGCAGAATTTGTATGAGAGTACTGAGAGTTTCCTTGCAGATAATGTTGTGAAACACTGTGTCTTGGACATGATATGACTGTTTCAAGGTTAGTCTCTCAGAAAGTGTCTTGTCTACACAAAACCTGAAAAAGTTTCATGTCTCCATTTTTTTCTTGAGATTCAGTGAGAGGAGAATTTAAATTAAAATAATATTCTTAAAATATTACATATTTCTTTGAAGCACAGACAACCCTTAAACTTTCTCTGTTCTCTAATAGATGATGAGGTTCTTAGCATATAGTATTATATCTCTGGGGATACATAGATGTACCATCAACTCATAGAACATAAACTACAGAAATCTCACACAAGAGACTTAACAGCACAGCTGTAAGCTTTAGATCAATTGAAAGTAAATTTGCATAGAAGGATTAGAAGGCAGAAAATAATCAAACATTGGTGTGAAATCAATATAGTGGAAACAAAGAAAACTATACAAAGAATCAATGAATCAAAGAGTTGGTACTTTGAGAAAGTCAACAAGGCAAATAAATCAGTATTCGAACTAACCAAGAGGCAGAAAGAGAGAGAAAGAGTATCCAAATTAACAGAATCAGAAATGAAAAGGAGGGCATAACAACAAACACTCAGAAAATTCAGAGAATCATTAGGTCATACTACAGAAAATCTATATTTCATTAAGTTGGAAGACCTAAGAGAAATGGACAGCTTTCTGAACAGATACCATTTACCAAATTTAAGACCAGAAAAATGACCTAAATTGACCTATAGCTTCCAAGGAAATTGACCTATAGCTTCCAAGGGAATTAAAGCTATAATTAAAAAGCTTGTCAAGCAAAAAAAAAAAAAAAAAAAAAAAACAACTAATACCAACACTCCTCAAACTCTTTCATACAATAGAACTGAATGAACATTGCCAAATTCTTTTCAAGAGGCTATGGTCACCCTGATACTCAAGCTACTGAAAGACAATTACAGACACATCTCCCTCATGAATATTGATACAAAAATATTCAATAAAATATGGGTAAACTGAATTTAACAACATATCAAAAAAAATATTCCACTATAACCAAGTAGGCTTCACTCCAGAGATGCAGGGATAATTCAACATAAAAAAAAAATAAGAATAGCATACATAAAATGAACAACCTCAAAGAAAAGAAAATACAGAATAATCTCCTTAAATGCTGGAATATCCTTGGGCAAAAATTCAATATTCCTTTAAGATAAAAGCCATGGAAAGATCAGGAATAGAGCAAATTGAGAGCCTACATCAAACTACATGAAAAAAAATCAAAGATCTCCCACTAAAATAAGAAAACAGACAAGGATATCCTCTCTCCCCTTATCTATTCATTATAGTTCTCAAATTTTTAGCTAAAGCAATGAGAGCAAAAGAAGATTAAGGGGATATAAATTGGTAAGGAAGAGGTCAAACCATCGTTATTTGCAGATAATATGATAGTATAAATAAGTGACCCCCAAAATTCTAGTAGAACATGCCAGCAGCTGATAAACACCTTCAACAATGTAGCAGGGTACAACATTAACTAAAAAAAATCAATATTCCTCCTATACACAAATAATATAAAGGTTGAAAGAGAAATCAGGGAAACATCACCTTTTTTTTTTTTTTTTCTTCCATCTTTATTTTGTATTTAT
>PVIH01029157.1:0-14120 GCA_004025045.1 Sigmodon hispidus | reverse complement strand
ATACATGGTTCTCTTTACTTAACCTGTTCTCTTATACATTTTCTTCCTAATATGCATTGTTTAACAACTAGGAGGGGATATCTCATTGGCAATTTGACTTATGATTTTCAAATTCACTCTTGCTCATCTGTGAATTTTCTTTTGAAAAAATATTTATGATAATTATATTATTTTCATATCATGGAACACAGTTCTAAGACGACAATCATTATGTCATGGCAATCTGCCTGTATTTTAGCCTATTATGTAGAAATGTGAAACACCCAATGTTTTATATGGCTAATGGAGACTTTTAAATAGACTCTCATACCTGCACAGCAGGTTCTCTTATACACAACTGCACTTAGTTAAACTCATAAAGTTATATGTCTTTAATTTTTCTGCAACAATGTTGCCTTGATTCAAAAGCAGTTTATAAAAATGGCTTTGGTTCATCTATAAAACCATAATGCCTCTATGGTGTTTCAATCAAAGACTTCCTAGAATTCAGTGAGCATGGATCCACAACATATCCACACTTATGGGACACAAAGAAAGCAATGTTAAATGAAAAAGTCAAAGAACTAGATGCCTATATGAAAAACCAAAAGAAATCTCACACAAGAGACCTAATAGCACAACTGAAGGCTTTAGAACAATTAGAGGCAAACTCACTAGGAAGGAGTAGATGGCAGGAAATGATCAAACTTAAGGTAGAAATCAATACAATAGAAACAAAGCAAATGATACAAAAAAAATCAATGACTCAAATTCATTGAGAAAGTCAAAGAGCTAGAAAAACCCTTATTCAAATTAACAAAAGGCAGAGAAACTATCCAAATTAACAGAATCAGAAATGAAAAGAAGGACATAACAACAGAAACCCAGGAAATCCAGAGAATTATCAGGTCATATTTTGAAAATCTATACTCAACTGAAGTGGAAAACATAAAAGAAATGGACAGATTTCTGGACAGGTACTACTTACCATAATTAAATCAAGATTAGATATATGACCTAAAAAGGTCTATAACCCCAAAAGAAATTGAAACTGTTATTAAAAGTCTTCCAAATAAAAAAAAAACCCAAGACCAAATTGTGTTTCTGTAGAATTCTACCAGACATTCAAACAAGAATTAATACCAGTACTACTCAAACTGTTCGATACAGTAAAAACTGAATGAATACTGCCAAACTCTGTTTATGATGCCACAATCAGCCTGATACCCAAGCCACTCAAAGACACAACAAACGAAGAGAATTTCAGACCAATCTCCCTCATGAATTTTGATGTAAAAATGCTCAACAAAATTCTAGCAAACCAAATCCAACAACATATAAAAAAATCATATTCATCGACTCTGGAATGCAGTATAGCACTTTCTCAGAAAGCTGAAAATCAAAATCCCCAAAGATTCAGTAATATCACTTTTGGGCATAGCATGTCCCCTAAAAACGCACATTTGCACCAAAAACATTAGCTCAACTATATTCATAGCAGCATGATTCATAATAGCTAAAACCTGGAAACAACCTACTTGCCCCTCAATTGAAGAATGTTATAACAAACTGTGGTATATCTACACAATGGAGTACTACTCAGCAGTAAGAAAAAATGATATCCTAAAGCTTCCAGGCAAATGAATGGAGTTGGAAAATATCCTCCTGAGTGAGGTATCACAAACCCAAAAAGATAAGCAGGGGATATACTCACTCATTTGTGGACTTTAAGCAAAAAGTAAAGAACACCCAAGCTGCCAACCACAACCACTGAACAGCTTGGGATCTGAAACAACTTAAGAAAGATATCCAGGAAATCCCCTAGGAAGAGAAAATAGAGAAGATCTCCTTAGGTAGTTGGAAGCGTAAGAGACTGCAACCAGAAGAGGTAGGAACAAATTACGATATAAGAAGATGATTAAGTGAGAGAAACAACACGGAGGGAGAGAAAAATGAGATGGAGAGCTTAATAGAGGAAGAAAATGTGGAGCTGGAAAAAGAAGGGTGCTAGAGAAAACTCCAAGAATTCATAGGATGTCCCTGCCTAGGTCTCCAACCAATAGAGAAGCTGTTGCCTAAACAAGACTTCTCCCATAATCAAACAAATAACCACTCTAAATGCCATCACAGAACTAACATCCAAAAACAAATAGAAGTAGATGCAGGGATACAAAGCTAAACACTGGGCTGAGTCCTTGGTCCAGCTGATAGTGGGGGAGGAGACTCTATATGACCAAGGGGATAGGAACTATGAAAAAAAAATTCTTACACTGACGCCTGGCTGGAGCTCTGGGGAGCTCACTGAATCAAGGACACCCACCTGGGAATCATCTGGAAAAGGAATTAGGCCCTACAAAAATAGGCATGGGCAATATGTGGAGCGTCAAAGAGAGTGAGCAGAGTGTGTTTCTGTGTATAGACTGGCACTTTGGACCCATTTCCTCTAGAGGAACACCTAACCAAGTATGGATATTAGGATGAGGAAATTTGACTTGCTCAGAATGGATGCTGAGCTAATCCACCTTTGGACCTCTTGCCCTTTCTGGGGAGGAGTTGGGGGCTGGGAAGGAGAAAGGCTGAAGGCTGACCCGCAACGGTGGGGAGGGAAACAACGTTTGAATAAGGGGATACATGGATAAAAAATGAGACTTTATTCATAATAATAAAAAGAAAAAAATAAAGCAAAACATCCAGGATAGCTTAAAAAAAGAACAGAAAAAAAACTCCAGACACTACAAACAACAATTAATACACAATTAATAAATGGGACCTCATGAAACTACAAAGCTTCTTCTGTAAGTCAAAGAACACAGAACACAGTCATTAAGACAAAATGACACCCTACAGAATGAGAAAAGATCTTTACCAACCCTATATCTTACAGAGGACTGATCTCTAAAATATATGGAATACTCAAGAAACTAGAACCCCACAATCTAAATAACCCAATTAAAAAATGAGGTTCAGAGCTAAAAAGGGATTTCTCATCAGAAAAATTACAAATGGCTGAAAGACACTTGAAAAATTGTCTCAAATCAGAAAGCAATCTTCTCATAACTGAGCTAAGCCACCTTGGGACATTGCAACCTGCTGCCCTTGCTGTGGAGGAGATAAAGAGATGAGAAGAGAGAATGACTGGGAGGGGAAAGAAGGGGAAGGGAGTTTGAACAAAGGGATACATGTATAAAACAATGAGACTTTCATCATAATAAAAAAAAGAATAGCTCAAAACAATAAAAGTGCTAGTGTAGATGTAGAAAAAAATAAAAGTAGTTATTTTAATGATACAAAAACAACTGTCCACTACCTAATTTTCCAAAAAGCTACCTGTTTTTTTTTTTAATCAAACCCCCTAAGTAGATGATTATCCTTATATATTTTATTTTGGATAACATATATTTTGGTATATATGTGAAATGTTCAAACATTAAACATTTCAATGATGATTTGACACCTTCTATACCAATATGCCCTCCATAGGCTATAAAATGAGATAAAGTACAGATGGCTTCTTAATTGCTCCTAATTAATCTATACAGTTGCAGTTTCTTTTTTACAGTTTCTTTTCTGTTTTGAGAACACTATACAGAAAGTTCCTCTAAATTTTGTTTAGGGTATGTATGCATATTCTGAAGTATATTTGTGCTATTGTTTATAGAATTTCTGTGTGTAGATATGCATATGTTCATGTGTATATGTATGTAAATATTTTCTATCATCTATCTGTGCGGCATAACCCCATAGGTATTTCCAAAGGTGACTGAATGTATTCAGTTGCTAAATGAGCATATTATTGCATGATCTATACTCTGTTTATTTACTTTATTCCTATTAGGTTTGATCTCTTATGGAACATGGTGCAAACTGACAATCACAAAGTCAAATTTATATAGTTACATATCTATAAATTGTCTGTAGTGCTCATATGACCAGTATTTCAAAGGAGGTTTATAAATATTGACCTTGTCAAACAACTACCAAGAGGCAACATAATTTTCATACATTGTTCATTTTTCAAACTATCTAACTAAATGTGTAGCTATATATATTTATATTAGATGACATATATTTTGGTAAATATGTTCACCCCAACAAGCAATTTGTTTTTAATGGTTCTATATGCAAGACATTCACATAGATGTTCATAGAGAAATTTTACCGAAATTTTATGCACATCACATAAACTTGTATTTTATTCTGATTTCTTAGCAACATGTAATAAAACACTTAGAAATAAATCCTTGTTATTAGCAAATAAAGTCATTTAACTAAAAGCATCTATCTCACCAACTATATGATGCACCAAATCCAGATCAGTGTTAGCTAAACCCTCTAAGGATGATACAGAAAGAATTCAGAAAAATATTTTACTTTGGTTTGATTCCAATAGATAGAGTGACAGAAACAGAAAGAGGTTATTTAGCTTTCTAAATCCATAGTCTAGTTATTTCCAGTTACTAACATAAAAGCTGATGTTTCTTTATAACATCTGGCTGCTTTCTGAGGGAACTGGGCAGTGGTCACAACTGTGACTAAAAGATCTGACTATCTTCCAAGGTAAATCATCAGTGGTCTTGGGAGCTTTATAAAGCAAGATAGATAACACCTGAAAAAAGTCACAAAGAAAATTTAAGGGATTACAAGACATGGTAATATATGGATCTAATAAGTAGAAGCCACAAAAAGTACAAACAAAATCTGAAATTTTAAGCTCCTGTTGTAGGAAACCCACCTCCTCATTCAGATGCCAAGAATTGTGATTAAGTGCTCAGAACTTTGAACTATTTAAAAAATGAAGTTACAAACTCTCATCAAGAGACCAACTTCCCCATAGAATTCCTGTTCTCTAGAGTAAAAATTTGCCAAATAAAGTATGATGCAAAGACAGCATCAAACAGTTGCAATTAATTCCACACATAAACATAAAATTTTGGTGATGCAATGGAAAAGTAATGAAAGAAAAAAATTCAAAGGATTTTCCCCTATACAATTCCACTGAAAATAAACACCACATTAGAAATAAAGTAGCCCACAGGCTGTAACTCACATTAACTCATGTTTGGGTTCTTTGCAAAAAATGTTCCAAAGACAGCAGGAAACTTTTGTGGCCTAAGCACCAGAAAGAAAGGATTCCCCTTTCCACACAATTATTCCAGAATTCATATTTAAGGATGACAATTTCACACACAGTAATGTAGTATGTCCATCTACAGGGAGAAATTTGTGGATGAGAACTTCAGCCTGAGCAGAGGCCCCGACATCTTGCCCATGGAAAATGCTGGAACAACCACCAGTTGTTCCTAGTATTTTATTTACATTTCAAGACTGAGAGGCTGGATGGCAAACAGGTGATCTTAGGGAAAAGAAAGGAAGGCATGAGCATGTGGAAACCACAGAGTGTTTGGGGTCCAAGAATGGCAAGATCAATAAGAATACCTTCATTGCTGACTATGGACAACTCTAGTTCTTGTTACTTTTAGACCTCTTACCCAGCAGCCATTCCTTCAGTAAGTCAGAAAAGCACTTCTTCTATCCCATCTATTCACACACCTGTAATCACTGCTCTCACTGAACAGCTTTAGGTTCCATATTTCCTCATTCCCTTCCAAGTGTAGGTGGATTGCAGAGTTAAGTTTATGATTATGAATCAAACCTACATAAGAAAATAAATAAATAAAAAAGAAAGAAATCCAAATGCATTAATAGAAGATGCCAACTATCCATTTAGTAAAAATTAACATAACTGAACTTAGAATATTGTCCTTGAGAAAGACTCAAGGAACTTAAATTCCATTCCAAAATAACAAAGTCAAAGGACAAAGAAAACCTAGTCTTTCTAGGGGATTGAAAATACAACATATTTAAAAAGGGGAAACTATGTAATGACCTATATCATCTGAGAGAATCCTGTGACGTTTCATTAAACTACATGAAGTTGGCTTGGAGACCTGAAAATTACATCAGATCCAACATTTGACTATGGGACCTGCAGTAGGAGCACAATTATCTTAGTTATGCAGCCTAGCCTGTCCAGTAAATTCTAGACCAGATGATGTTTTCTGAAGCACAATGCAGAGAAGTATGATGCTGCAATGCCTGTGGTTTTCTTCAACAACAACACAGGGGTATAAAAGGCCCTTGGCAGATGGTGACATGACACACAGACTCAAGGAACCTACTGCTTATCATCCTCTTAACACTCCCCTCCTGACACCATGTGTTACTATGGGAGATATTATGGAGGCCTGGGCTATGGCTATGGTGGCCTAGGCTATGGCTGTGGCTGTGGCTATGGATGTGGCTATGGCTGTGGCTATGGTGGCTATGGTTACAGCTGTTGCTGCCCACTGTACTCTGGAAGGTACTGGTCCTATGGATTCTACTGAGCAGATTCTTTAGCTGTCACTCTAACTCTCTTTACTTACTCTTGACATCTTTGTAAAATTCAGCCTTAACTCAGGCTATCTGAGGAATAACAAATGAAACATAATATTTCCATCTATTCTACTTCTTTGACTGCTTGTGTTTGCATCAACAATCCTCATTCTCATCATATCTTTTAAAATGTGACAGTTTGAATCCTTCCGCATACTATGAAATTATATGTTTTTAAATAAAGTATTTTCTTGAAAATATTGTTTTCTTAGAGTCTTTTATAAATGTAAATTGTACTTTACTGTATTTATATCTGGTCACAATTGCGTTATTGTGTATTTATGAAAAATGAATAAAGGAAAAGAGGGTAGGAGAGGAAGAAAAAGTGGGAGGACACAGGGAGGAATGGAAGGGGAAAGAGGAAGGATGGAGGAAGGAGGAAAGAGAAGGAAACATGCACCTTAAAATTCTTTATTGGTGGAGATTTTAATTATTTCCATATTCCTGATATTGTGAGGTCTCAAGGACTTTGCCAGTACAAATATCTCTCTGAGATCAAGTCCATTTGACTTCTAGTTAAATTGTGAGAACTAACACACATTAGTGCTCTATCTATCTGGGTGTGGTGTCCACAGTCCTTTCTATAGTGACTGTCACCTTCACAATCTCACTGTGCACATGGTTCCCTTCACTTAACTTGTTTTCTTATACGTTTTCTTCCTAATATCCATTTTTGACAACTATGAGGAAGTATCTCATTGTGAATTTGACTTGTGATTCTGAAAATTCACCCTTGTTAATCTGTAATTTTCTTATGAAAAATGTCATAAATCTATTATGATTTTCACATCATGCAACATAGTGCTAAGATAACAATCAGTACGTCATATAAACATGCCTATATTTTAGCCTTATAGCACTGTGCTGTAGAAATGGGAAAACCCCCAATATTTTATGTGGCTAATGTATAATTTTGAATAGACTCTGATACCTGTACAGCAAGTACTCTTGGGCACAGACACTCTTAGTTAAACTCATAAAGTTATACGTCTCTGATATTTCTGCAATTATCATGTTACCATGATTTTAAAAGTTGTTTATAAAGATATATCTACAAAACTATAATGCTTTCCTTGGTTACAAGGAAAGACCTCCAATGAAGTTTCTAAGGTAAATACAGAATACCTACAGTTTATGAACATTACATGGTCTTCTTGGTTGGAATAATTTTAAAGCAACATGTAATGTAACAAAGTGCTTAGGAATAAATAAAAATACATTCATATAAAGTGGCAACTACCAACTATGGTGTAAATAACATAATCACTTATTTGGGAGAATGTCTCAAAAATATTCTCCTCAAGATAAGATTCATTGCAAAACATGAAATTAGAAAAAATAAACCCATTCTTTCCCAAATTAACATACATTAAAAGGACAAAACTATGTAATGATTTATTTCATCTGACAGAGTTTTGTCATATATTAAGTAATCTACAATTAAGCATTGGATAGATAGTTGAAAATTGATTCAAGTTTCAAAACTTGACTGTGAGATCTTGTAGGAGCACAATTGCCTCAATTTTTCAGTTCTATGTGTGTAGTAGATCATGACAGTTATAATGTTCTCTGAAGTACAATGAAGAGCTGTGAGACCTTTAATTCTTGTGCCCTATTTCAACAACTACTTGGTGTATAAAATCACTTGGCAGATGGTAACATCCAGTCTCAATTATGCACTAGTCTTCAGCTGAATTGTCCTCTCCTGACAACCTGTGTTATCTTGGCAGCTATTGACCAAGGCTACAGCTATGTGAGTGGTTGATGTGTCTATGGCAGCTATGGTGGCTATGTTTATGGCTATGGCTAGGGTGATTGCTGTGCCCCACTCTGTGCTGTGGAAGATATTGGTTTCTACTGAGGTGTCTCTACAGCTTCCCAGAGTGTTCATTATTTTCTTCTGTCTAGATGAAATACCTATAAATTTTTACCCTTCAGGAACAACTAATACTTTCAAATATTTTAGCTTTATATCAAAATGTCTGAAGAGAGTCAATAAAAATTAATCCTAAGCTTGTACTCACAACTTCAACTGAGTTGGATCATTTTTGGTTTGGTACGATTTTCAAAGTGTTCTGACCTGTGATATAATGTAATTCATCTCTGTATAAAAAATAAGAATTATCAAAAATGTTACAATGTTAATATTCATTTCATGTAGTTTATTAAATATAATCAGTTTTGCATGTTTGTGCATTTCTATCCATTTAGTCACATGTGTGTGGTCACACAGGAGAGGACTTAGGGAAATTAAGAGGAGAAGTAAGAGATAGACTATGAGGAGAAATAACAAGTAAAATGTACTACATGAATTCTATTTGGTATTACAATAAAATCTCATAGCCTCATATTGGGGAAAAGCTGAAATATCAGAGAGACAGAGAACAAGCCACTGCCACTACTCACCTCACTGCTCCACAGAAGTTCTCAGATTGAAAGCTTCTGAGTCCTCAGTCAAAAGGGAAAAGGTTTGCAGGCAAGGCACTGAAATCCTGCCTCTTTCTCCACGCAGATATTTTACTTTCTTGTTCAACTTTACTAATACAAGGATTAAAGTGATGAGGCATCACTCCCTTTCTTTTGTGGCTTAATGGGGCTTGACTCTGTCTTCTGATTTTCAAGCAAAACTTTATTAAATAAACAAGATATTACCACATAAATGTTTATGGAGGAACGGAGAAGAATTAAAGGAAGAAAGACAGACACATATACTGATGCACAATTGTTCCATACATCTGGTATTGTGAATTTGGTCATGTGTGTATTACTTTGAGATGGAATAGTTTTCTTCTAGTTCAATATGTAGCAGTATGAGCTCCATTGCTCATTACACACAAACACACACACACACACACACACACACACACACACACATTCACACTGTGTAGTTTGTGGTCTGATATTTTCTGTCATGGCTGTGCCAATATTTCCAACAACAACAGAGAAGAGTTCTGTTACCTCCACAAGCTATATGACACTTATCATTTGTTTTTCTATATTGGTCATTTTACACATAAGGTCATCAATCTCATCTCAGTCTGATATTAGTGGAATAGAAAGTTACTGTGACTTTTTGACCATTTGTTTTCTTTTGATAAAGATATTTTTAATTCTCTGTTCATTTTAGTGTCAATTCATTTTTGGCTGTTTATTTGTGTGCATCTCAAATAAATTTTGCTTACTAATACCCCATCTGATGTATTTGCTTTCTTGACCTATGTAGACTGTTTTTATACAGATAATTTTCTGTTGCAGAGAACATTCTGAGTTGGATACACAATAAATTGTCTATTTTCATGTTTTTTCCTTTTGTGTGTACCATCCTTTGTCAATTGAGATCTCTCCCCTCTTCTTGAATTCAATATTAGTAGTTTTATCTAAACCCAAAGTCACACTACTTGGCTAATGGAAACCCAAATATATGCAGTGTAAGTTATATTTTGGTGATACTTAATTATCTTTCCCACCTCCCTGCCTCTGACCACTCTTCTTAGTCTCAAGTGTATGTTTTTATTAAATTTAATGTATTCTGAAGAATAGTTCACAAAGACTTCCTTCACATTTCATTACTCAGTCAATGGCTGTGTAACAGGGGTTTGTGTGGTACTTTTGTATTTGTATGTTTTATTTTACTTTCTTTTGTTTTCAGGCTATTCTGTATTATCATGTCATCATGCTATCTATTAATTTCTGTGCTACTGGAATTCGTGCTTGAAAATACATTTTGGAGAATTTTAATTATGTTTCTGCTAAATTTCCCTAATTTTAGGACTAAAATTAAGAACTTGAGTCTATTTAAAGATTGCATTCTATGTCTTTTCTTGTGCACATGGATTTTCTGTTTTCTCACAACTATTTACTCAAGAGCAATTCTTTTTGCTATGCCATTTTAGATAATTTGTTAAAAATAAGTAAGCAGTTGTCTGTGGATTTTACCCTTTGCCTCTGTGTTTTCTTCCATTGAACAACAGATATGTTTTATTCCTGTGGCATTCAGTGTCCTTAACTATGTTTCTATAGAATAATTTGACATTAGATAGTACATTACCTCTGGCATCCGACTTGTTTAGCATTTTTTAGTATTAAAGAGCTCTTAGCTTTCATATGCCTTTTTGCATTGTGTTGTTCATTTCTGCTAAAAATGTAATTCAGATTCTGGTAGAGATCACATTATATCTCTGTGTTCATTTAGTAAATATAGATCTTACATCAATAATTCTCATAATCTATGGGCATATATCATTAAATTATTTATTGTCTTCAGCAATTAATCAGTTATTTAAAGTTTTTATTATAGAAGTAATTTAAATCCTTGTAGATTTATGCTAAGATAATTTGTAAACTATTATGAGTACAATTGTTCTTTAGTGTCTCATTTCATTTTTTAAGATTTATTTTTATTTTTATTGTAAAAATATTAATTTAAAAATTTAAATAATTTTATCATTTTCCTTTCTCCAAATTCTCTTTCTTATTTAAGAACTTTCTCTAAAAAGAAATAAAACCTAAATACAATAACAAAAATACAGAAAACAAAGGAAACAAAATAAAACCACACCTAAAAGAAAAATAAACCACTAAACTGTAACCAAACATAAAAACAGAGAGAAAGAAAGAGAGACAGACACAGAGAGAAAGAGAGACAGAGACAGAGACTGAGAGACAGAGAGATCAGCAAAAGTATGTTTTCTCCAAATTTTCTGACTCTATGATATCTTAAACAACAAAGTGTTATTGTTTTATTTTAGAGAGTAAACAATGTCAAAGGAAAAAGCTTGTAATATTTGAAGGTATATGAGATACAACTGGTGAAGAATTCCAAAAGATGTAACACATTTATATTATGGGCCTTTTTATTTAATTGTATGAAGTGCCTCCTATGAGTATTGTTAGTCCCTTTTCATGTTACTCTATTTTAAATACAAACACACACATGGATATAGATATATATATATATCCTGAATGGAAATGTCTACAACAGAAGAGAAAATTCCATAGAACTTCATTGTGAGACTCTCAGTGTTAGTTAGCTATCTTTGCTTGCATTTCCATTCACTTGCATATTTAACTCTCCTTGTTCCATTATACAATTTATCCTTTGTTACTAATGAACTCTACCTTCACTCGATTGAGAACATTCTCCACAGACACATGCTCAAGGCTCCATATCAATATCATGACCCCTAAAGAGCTATAATAATCAAAAACTTCATGGTGCTGACATCCAAATAGACGAAGTAGAATTGGAATGTGACAAAGAAAAACACATTCACTCAATGATACAGGTGAGGACTTTATGGAAAGAACCACTGTAACTCACAACAAGGGGATACATGGATTAAAACATATGACTTTATTCATAAAAATAAAAAATAAAAAAGCTTTAAATTAAAAAGAAATGAAAAATAAATATATCCTTAGGAAAATAAAATGTTCAGTACAGCAAACAATGACACCTTTCAAGTTATATGGGACTCAAACTAATGGGGGAAATCTTTATCTTTAATGTCTATAGGATCTTAGGAAATAGAATACACGAAGAACACAAAATGTTACATGTTAAGGAAATAAACTACCAATAGGGAATGGTACTAAGCAAGTATCTCCCAAATGATGAAATATACTTGCATCAGAAGCATTTTTAAATGTTTTACCTATTAGCCATCAGGGAAATACATCCCAAAACTACTTCTAGATTTCTTTGTCATAATAGCTATGGAAAAAACTACAGCTGATTAAAAATGCTGGTGTGAATTTGGAGAAAGGAAAACATTTATTTGCAGAAAGTGGAGATAACAGACAGCTGAAGTAACTGTGGAAATCAGGTTGGTGATTTTTCAATGGAATCTACTATACAAACCAGTTAAACTATGTTTGCCCATAAATACAAAGGTCTCTATACTCTAATACACTTCCTTATCTTCAGTATATCCAGGAAATGGAGACATTATGAATATTAGAGCTACATAAATCTGAAATCTAAATAAATACAAAACATTAATATAAGATGTCAACTACCCATTAAGTAACAAATAACATAACTAATACTCAGCTTATTGTTTAGGACAAAGAATCAAGGAACATGAATTCATTCCAAATATCAAAAGCAAAGCAGAAAATAACTGGTCTTTCTATGGGAATGAAAACACAACATATGTAGAAAGGAGAAATATGTGATGACCTATATTATCTGAGAGAATCCAGTGATGTTTCATTAAATTACATGAAGAATGGCTTAGAGACCTGAAAATTACATCAGATCAAACTTTAAACTATGGGACCTGCAGTAGGAGTACAATTATCATAGTTATGCAGCCTAGCCTGTCCAATAAATCCCAGAACTCGTGATGTTTTCTGAAGCACATTGCAGAGATATGTGATGCTGCCTGCAATGCCTGTGGTTTTTCCCAACAACAACCCAGGGGTATAAAAGGCACTTGGCATATGGTGACATGACATACATACTCAAAGAATCTACTGCTTATCATCCTCTTAACACTCCCCTCCTGACACCATGTGTTACTATGGCGG
This sequence comes from Sigmodon hispidus, assembly GCA_004025045.1. Lineage (NCBI taxonomy): Eukaryota > Metazoa > Chordata > Mammalia > Rodentia > Cricetidae > Sigmodon > Sigmodon hispidus. Next base: position 1,175 of record PVIH01029157.1, on the reverse strand, counting down.
ATACTATGGAGGCCTGGGCTATGGCTATGGTGGCCTAGGCTATGGCTGTGGCTGTGGCTATGGATGTGGCTATGGCTGTGGCTATGGCTCTGGCTATGGTGGCTATGGTTATGGTTGCTGCCGCCCACTCTGCTGCAGAAGATACTGGTCTTGTGGCTTCTACTGAAAAGATTCTGTAGCTGTCACTCTAATTATTTTTACTTCTGATGATCTTACATCTTCATGAATTTCAGCCTTCACTCAAGCTACCTGAGGAATAACAAATGAAACACACGACATTTCCGTCTGTTCTACTCTTGGACTCCTTGTCTTTGCAGCAACAATCCTCATTCTCATCATGTCTTGTTAAATATGACAGTTTGAATTCTTCCCCATTCTATGAAAATATGTTTTTAAATAAAGTGTATTCTTGAAAATACTAGTTTTCTAAAGTATGTTTACATGTAAGTTTTATTAGTGTATTTATGTCTGGTTACAACTGTGTTATTGTGTATGTATGGGAGAGGAGTAAAGGAATCAGAGTGTAGGGGAGTAAGAGAAAGTGGGAGAACATACAGAAGAATGGACAGAAAGGAAGAAGCAAGAATAAAGGAGGGAAGAGAAGGAAACATCTGTAACACAAAGTTTCTGGCCTGCTATTCTCACGGTTCATACCTGCCCTCCATTGCAATCTGGACCATCAATTCCAAAGTCCCAAAGAAATACACAGGCAGTTATATTAATTTTATTCTGTTTGTCCTATGACTTGGGCATATTGCTAGCTAGCTCTTTCCTCTTAATTTAACCTATTTTCATTAATCTGTCCTGCCAGATGGTGCCTGACTCACCTGTTATTTCCTTACATCTTGATTCCTGGGCATCTAGAACCAAGTCTGCCTTGACTCAGCTCTTCTTCTCCTATTTATGCTTCTATATCCTGCCTACTTCTATGGTGCCTACCATGGCCAAAACATTTTCTTTAGTCACAGCATATACCAAGACATTCCCTCTTCAAGCATCATCTTTAAACATTCTTCTATTGGCAGACATTTTAATGATGTTCATATCCCTTTTATTGTAAGGTTTCAATGAATTTGGTAGTACAAATATTTCTCTTAGATCTAATTCATTGACTGCTAGTTAAATTTTGACTACTAACACAAGTAAGTGCTCTATATATCTGGGTACGGTGTCCA
>PVIH01029156.1:0-14115 GCA_004025045.1 Sigmodon hispidus | reverse complement strand
AGAGAGAGAGAGAGAGAGAGAGAGAGAGAGAGAGAGAGAGAGAGAGAGATTTTATGTATTTATATAAATAGTGATTTAACCCTCAGGTGGCTTTTGCACTGCTAGGAATACTTAATGATTAACAAGAATTGAAGAGTCAGCCTTAGAGAATTAAGGTTTATTATAGTCATATTTTTTAAAGACATTCAAACTCACTTTATGTTACCACAGTAGCATTAGATTTAGTTTACAACAAAGGTAAGAACAAGGATAGAGAATAAATCTATGCATACCTAAAGAAATGTTATATTAAAAACTTTTTTACCTTTTGTATAGAGGACATTCCATTCTCTTCAGCCAGAAAGTCAGGGAGAGAAGCAGATCTTCTCTCTGCTTCTTATTTTAAGAAAATAAAGTCTGTCTTATTTTCTTAAACCCATACCTATTCAATTGTCGAAACAAACTTTTCATGCTGCCAGTTTCAAATATTCTGAAGGGTGTCTTTCGTTCCAATACTTCTTTTTTGAAGAGTTCTTCATTGATCACTATAGATGTCCCATCCTCCTCCCACAAAATAGACTTAAATTTGTCACTTCCCACTATTTCCCAAAGCTTTCTAGGGAAGGACACAGACAAAAAGTTGCTGTCTTCATTTGGCTCTGAAGCATAGAAGGTAGAAGGTGGCCTCTTAATCAAAAATTGCTGAGCCAAAACTTGAAATGCACTTTCTTCAATAATAGCTCTTAATTCAGAATCTCTCTGACCTGCATTATCATACAAAGGATAACTGGATGAGGTCTCTGAATCTATTTTCTTATCACAAGGGGAAACATTCAGAATTTCTGAATGTGCTTCAGCCATTTCCTGCCTACATTACATTACCTCCGTAGACTTCATTCACATCTAAATTGTTTTGTACTCTACAGTTTTCATTGGCACTTCACTGGTCCTACTGAGATGAACTAAGCAATGACATCATAAAGGTAGGCAGTGTGATAGCTATGATGTCACAAAATGACTTTAGGCTCCTGGAGATCACTGACCAATATTATGCCTGATGTGTTTTTACTCTTCATTAAAATGTACCAAGTAGAGCAAAAGATTAATTCTTTATTCAGAATGGTTTTTATTTGAAAGACACAAGTCCTAAATAGCTATTATTTGAGATTTTTAATTTTTCTTTATAGTTGTGGAAATAAAATCAACAGACTGGTGCTTGTTCCCTAAACTTTTCTGAGTAAATTGTGTGATTAGCAGATAGCTGGATGAGATTTGACTGCGGTGTTTCTTCTCTCTAATATTTTAGTCTTTCTTTTATATCTGTGCCTGAGATTCTTTCATGACAATCAAAATTTGTGCTCCAAAAAATTGCAAAGATTTTTTTTAAATCTCTGCACAGGGTATTATGTTGAATGCCTTCAGTTTCAGGTAGGCAAAGGAAAGTTTTTTGAGCCCAGGGGTCCATGACAATTCTAAATTTTAAAACAGTGAAGCTCTTTATGAAAAAATGTCTTTGTGTGTTCAATAAGTACACCCAATATGCTTTTTTCTGTATATTATTATTATTATTAACAAAGAAGTCATGCTTTCTATAACTGTATATCATTATTCAAGGTCCCTTACCACTCCTGCCACATCAGATCATTTTTTCTTCTCCACAACTCCCCATTCCCTCTCTGGGCAGGCAGCAGACAGTTCCATGGTCTCACTGACCCAATATAGCTTAGTTCAGTCTTCACTCCTGGAAGATCCAGTTTTGTCCCCCCTACCTTAAGAGTGAGTCAGGTGTTGCTTTTGGTGGAGTGAGATCCGAAGAGTAAGTCCAGGGTGTTTCTGACCCCAAGCTGTTCAGTGGTTGTGGTTTGCAGTTTGGGCATGCTTGGATTTTTGTTTGTTTGTTTGTTTAGAGACCACTAATGAGTGAGTACATCCCCTGCTTGTCTTTCTGAGTTTGTGATACCTCGCTCAGGAGAATGTTGCCTGCAAATTTTAGGATATCATTTTTTTTCTTACTGCTGAGTAGTATTCCATTGTGTAGATGTACCACAGATTGTTAATCCATTCTTCAGTTGAGGGACATCTAGGTTGTTTCCAGGTTCTTGCTATTGCGAACAATGCTGCTATGAACATAGTTGAGCTAATGCCTTTGGAGTATGACTGTGCATCATTATGGCATACACCCAGAGGTGGCATTGCTGTGTCCGTGGGGAGATTGATTCACAATTTTCTGAGAAACCGCCATACTGGGTTCCAAAGTGGCTGAACAAGCTTACACTCCCACCAAAAATGGAGGTGTGTTACCCTTGCTCGACATCCTCTACATCATAGGCTGTCATCTGTGCCATTTATCTTAGCCAATCTAACAGGTGTTAGGTGGTACCTCAAAGTTGTTTTGATTTGCATTTCTCTGATGGCTAAAGATGATGAGCACTTTTTCAGGTGCCTTTCAGCCATTCCTAATTCCTCTGCTGAGAATTCCCTTTTTAGATCTGAATCCCATTTTTTGATTGTGTCATTCAAGGTTTTGGGCTCTATATTCTTGAATTCTTTTTATGTCTTAGAGATCAATCCTCTATCACTTGTGGCATTGGTGAATATCTTTTCCCATTCTGTAAGCTGTCATTTTGTCCTATTGACAGTGTACTTGGCTTTACAGAAGCTTCCTAGCTTCAGGAGATCCCACTTACTGATTGTTGGTCTTAGTGTCTGCACCACTGGGTTTTTTTTGTTCTTACATATTTATTCATATTGTATGTGTCAAAAATAATTATTAACTAATAGGAGACATTAATCATTAATAAGAATTTACTCAGGTACAGAAGATACTGAATATTAAAAAAATGGAAATAATATTTCACAGCATATAAATGATTAAAATATTATGAATAAATTCATCTGTATTATTTGTATTGTAAAAAGTTGTTTTGATCCTTACCATTTGAAATCATAAATTGCATTTTGAACTTAATACCTCTGCCAGTTTTCTAGAACACTTTGTGAAGAGATAAATTTCTTGTTCACACAGCATTTCTTCAGACTTTTCCTGGTCATTAATCATCTTTGAGCTGAAATTCCACTGATTTAATTCCCTAACTTACAAGTGAAACATTCCATCTTACTCGCATCCTATTGTAATATTCTCAGGTAAAGAATCTTCTCCTTTGCATTAATACCTTTTTAAATCATCCTGAAATTCAGGTTTCAGGTCCGTTACACACTTGTTAAAGTAGTGTGTGTGTGTCCGTGTGTCTGTTTGTCTGTGTTCATTTAAAAAACCAAGTAACTGGGGGCTCGAAAGGTGGCTCAGAGGTTAAGAGCACTGACTTTTATTCCAGAGGTCCTGAGTTTAAATCTCAGCAACCATGAATGTAGACATCTTGAGTACTCTTCTGTACACTGTGTATATATAAATAATATTTTTATTTTGTATTTATCAAGGAAAACAGTAAATTTAATTTAAAATGCTGATACGTTAACAATAACTATAAAGAAAATAAAAATCATGAGCATGAGTAATCAAGGGTAATAATGCACATAATTTGCTACACATAAAATTACTTTGTGTTCAGCTTTCCCTGTGGATTTTTTTCCTATCCCTGTATATCCTCATGGAAGGTCCCTTTCCCCTGTGCCACATCAGGTCACTTTTTCTTCTCCACAACTCCCCATCTCCTCCCTGGGCTTTCTGCAGGCAGTCCCATGGTCCCACTGATCCAATAATGTTTAGTTCAGTCTCCACACCAGGCAAATCCATTTTTGTCCCCACTCTCTCAAAGTGAGTCAGGTGTTCCTATAGTTGGAGTGGGATCCTAAGGGTCAGTCCAGGTTGTTTCTTATCCAAAGCTGTTTAGTGGTTGTGATTGGCAGCTTGGGCATGCTTGGCTTTTTTCTTGTTAGTTTGTTTAGAGACCACTAATGAGTGAGTACATCCCCTGCTTATCTTTCTGAGTTTGTGATACCTTGTTCAGTAGGATATTCTCCAAATCCATCCAGTTGCCTGCAAATTTTAGTGTATCATTTTTTTCTTACTTCTGAGAAGTATTCCATTGTATATATATGTACCACAATTTGTTAATCCATTCTTCAGGTGAGGGACATCTAGGTTGATTCCAGGTTCTTGATATTACAAATAATGCTGCTATGAATATAGTTGAGCTAATACCTTTGGAGTGTGAGTGTGCCTCTTTAGTGTATACACCCAGAAGTGGTATTACTGTGTCTTTGGGAAGATTGATTCTCAATTTTCTGAGAAACCGACATATTGAATCCATAGTGGCTGAACAAGCTTACAATCACACCAACAATGGAGTAGTGTTCCCCTTGATCTACATTCTATCCAACATAGGCTGTCATCTGTGCCTTTTATCTTAGCCAATCCAACAGGTGTTAGTTGATATCTCAAAGTTGTTTTGATTTGCATTTCTCTGATGGCTAAAGATGATGAGCACTTTTTCAGGTGCCTTTGAGCCATTCGTAATTCCTCTGCTGAGAATTCCCTTTTTACATCTGAGCCCCATTTTTTTAATTGGATTATTCAAGGTTTTGGGCTCTAGATTCTTGAGCTGTTTGTATATCTTAGAGGTCAGTGCTCTATCACTTGTAGGGTTGGTGAAAATCTTTTCCTATTCTGTAGTAGACTGTGGTTTTGTCCTATAGACAATGTCCTTGGCTTTAAAAAAGATTCCTAGCTTCAGGAGATCCCACTTATTGATTGTTGGTCTTAGTGTCTTTGCCACTGGTGTTATATTTAGGAAGTGGTCACCTATGCCAATTCAAAGAAGTGTATTTCCCACTTTCTTTTATATAAAGTTTAAAGTGGCTGCATTTTTGTTGAGGTTTTTGATCCACTTGCATTTGAGTTTTGTGGTGCGTAACAGACTTGGATCTATTTTCATTTTTCTTCACACATCCGTCCAGCTATGCCAACACCATTTGTTAAATATACTCTCTTTGTTCCATTGATTATTTTTGGCCTTTCATCAAAGATCAGGTGTTCATAGGTTTTTGGGTTTATATCTGGATCCTCGATTATATTCTATTGATCCACAAGTCTGTTTTTATGCCATTACCAGGCTGTTGTTGTTACTGTGGCTCTATAGTATAACTTGAAGTCATGGATGGTGATACATTCTGAGGTTCTTTTTTTGAGTAAAATTGTTTTGGCAATCATGGCTTTCCTGTTATTCCAAATGAAATTGAGTATTGTTCTTTCAAGGTCCAAAAAATATTGTGTTGGGATTTTAATGGACAGTGCATTGAATCTATAGATTACCTTTGGTACAATTGCCATTTTTACTATGTTGATCCTACCAATCCAGGACCTTGGGAGAGCTTTCCATTTTCTGATATCCTCTTCAATTTCTTTCTTCAATGATTTAAAATTTTTGTCAAATAGGTTTGTTACTTCTTTGGTTATACTTACTCCAAGGTATTTAATACTATTTTCAGCTGTTATTAAGGGTAAAGTTTCCTTTATTTCTTTTTTATCTCTTCTATCTTTAGTATATAGTAGGGTTACAGATTTTTTTTTGAGTTAATCTTGTATCCTGCTCCATTGCTGAAGGTATTTATCAACTGGAGTAATTCCGTGGAAGAATTTTGTGGTTTACTTATGTATACAATCATATCATCTGCAAATAAAAATAGTTTCACTTCTTCTTTTCCAATTTGTATCCCCTTAATCTCTTTTCGTTCTCTTATTGCTTTAGCTAAAACTTCGAGAACTATATTGAATAGATAAGGGGAGAGAGGACATCCTTGTCTAGTTCCTGATTTTAGTGGGGTTGTTTTGTGTTTTTCTCCATTAAGTTTGATACTGTTTGTCAGCTTCTTGTAAATCACGTTTATTTTATTTTGGTATTCTCACTGTATTCCTTATCTCTCCATGACATTATTATTAAAGAAGTGTTGGATTTTATCAAAGGCTTTTTCATCATCTAAGGGTATGATCATGTGTTTTTGTTCCTTTAGTTTTTTTATATGATTGATAACATTTATAAGTTTTTGTAAGTTAAACAAGCTCTGCATTTCTGCCTTGAAGCCTACATGGTTGTGGTGAATGATATCTTTTACACATTATTGTGTACTGTTTACCAATATTATGTTGAGAATTTCTCATCAATATTCATTAGGGAAGATAATTTGTAATTTTCCTTCTTTGTTGTGTCTTTGAGTGGCTTGGGTATTAGGGTAATTGAGGACTCATAAAAGGAATCTGACCATTTTTCTTCAGTTTTTACTGTGTGAAAAAGTTTGAGGAGTAATCATAGTAATTCTTCTTTGAATGTCTGGTAGATTTTGGCACTGAAACCATCTGGACCAGGGCTTTTATTTTGGAGGAGTTTTTTAATGAAATCTTCAATTTCCTTAAGGATTATAGGCCTGTTTATGTAATTAATCTGATCTTCATTTAATTTTGGTAGATGGTACTTCTCCAGGAAGCTGTTCATTTCTCCTAGGTTTTCCATTTTTGGAATACAGATTTTCAAAATATGATCTGATAATTCTCTGTATTATCTAGGGTCTGTTGTTATGTCCCCTTTTTCATTTCTGATTTTATTGATTTCAACACACACTCTCTCTTTCTTGATTAATTTGGCTAAGAGCTTATCTATCTATTTGAGTTTCTCAAAAAAAAAAAACAACTCTTAGATTCATTGATTTTTGTATTGTTCTTTTTGTTTCAATACTATTGATTTCATTTCTAAGTCTGAATATTTCTTGCCCTCTACTCCTTCTTGGTGAGTTTGCTTCTAATTGTTCTAAGGCTTTCAGCTGAGCTGTTAGGTCTCTAGTGTGGGATTTCTCTAGGTTTTTTATATAGGTATCCTGCCCTATGAATTTTTATATTAAGACTGCTTTCATTGTGTCCCAAAAGTTTGGATACATTGTGGATTCATTTTCATTAAATTCTAGGAAGACTTTGATTTCTTTATTAATTTCTTCCTTGACCCAGAGATGGTTCAGCTGATTGATGTTTAGTTTCCATGGGTTGATAGGCTTTTTTTGGTTTTTGATGTTGTTAAACTCTAAATTTAGGCCCTGGTGTTCCCATATGTTACAAGGGATTATTTCCATTTTTTTTGTGTGTGTGTGTTGATATTTGCTTTATGACCAATTATGTGGTCAATTTTGGAGAAAGTTCCATGAGGAACTGAGAAATATGTATATTCCTTTGTGTTGAGGTGGAAGCTTCTGTAGATATCTATTAAATCCATTTGCATCATAACCTCTTTTAGACTCCTTATTTCTCTGTTGAGTTTGTGTTTGGTTGATCTATCCAGGGTTGATAGTGGGACATTGAAGTCTCCCACTATTAGGGTGTAAGGTTTAATTTGGGATTTGAGCTTCAGCAGAGTTCCTTTTATATAAGTAGGTGCCTTTATATTAGGGGCATAAATATTCAAGACTGAAATATCCTCTTGACCAATTTTTCTTGTGATGAATATGTAGTGACCATCTTGGTCCCTTTTTATTGATTTTAGATTAAAGTCTACTTTGTTAGATATTAGTTTTGCAACCCCCACTTGTTACTTTGTACTATTTGACTGTAAAATCTTTTCCCAACCATTTTTTCTAAGCCTAGCTAATTGGTGGAGTGATTAACCTGCAATAATGTTACCCACAACACATGTAACAGCTGTGGTAGTAGTGCATTCTTGTAATACCTCAACTACTTCAAAGTAGAATAGAAATCAAAAGTTGAAGGAGTCAAATGAGGTCAAGGTCAGTAGAAGCTACCAAAAATTCTGTCATAAAAAATTAAACAGGGGCTGGAGAGATAGCTCAGTGGTTAAGAGCACCGTCTGCTCTTCCAGAGGACCCGGGTTCAATTCCCAGCACCCACATGGCAGCTAACAACTGTCTGTAGTTCCAGTTCCAGGCAAACACCAAGGCAAATAAATAATAAGTAAATAAAGTTTAAAAAAAAATTAAGCAAACAACTGAAATTATGTCAAACAGGGAAAATATTAAACAGATTTCCTATGATGTGGAAAAACTGGATCTGTAGCAAAGTCACAGCAAATATGAGCACTGATTACTTTTCTAGGGGACCTACATTTAATTTTCAGCATCTGCATAAAAACTTATAACCACACTTGTTTCTAGTTGCAGAGAATCTGACATCCACTTCTGCCCTCCACATGAAACAAAAATTTAAGTGGTATTCAAATATTTGCATAGGCAAAGTCAAATTAAAAAATCTAAAATAACCAATGCTTCTGGTTCTGCTCCCAGGACCGAGTGCTGTCTGCAGAATCCCAGTGCTCTCTGGAACAGGGGCAGGTAAACTCTGCCCCTGACCACATCCACAGCTCCTGCTGAGGGAAAACCTGCCACGACCTCGAACTGAGCAAAACAACTACAGGGGTCTCTGAAGGGCAGACTCAGACCCCACCCAGAGGTGAGGTGAGGAGGGGGCAAGAGGCCTCAGTGCCTATATCCCAGCCTGGGATGGAGAGTTGAGCTCCCATTGCTTCTGGATCTGCTCCTGGGGCTGAGTGCTGTCTGCAGAATCCCAGCGCACTCTGGAGCAGTGGCAGGTAAACTCTGCCCCTGACCACATCCACAGCTCCTGCTGAGGGAAACCCTGCCACGACCTCGAACTGAGCTAACCAACTATAGGGGTCTCTAAAGGGCAGATTCAGATCCTGCCCAGAGGTGAGGAGGGGGCAAGAGGCCTCAGCACCTATGTCCCAGCCTGGGAGGGAGAGTTGAGCTCCCATTACTTCTGAATCCGCTCCCGGGACTGAGTGCTATCTGCAGAATCCCAGCACACTCTGGAGCAGGGGCAGGTAAACTCTGCCCCTGACCACATCCACAGCTCCTGCTGAGGGAATTTGCACGGCTCCCACCACGCCCTCAAACTCATCAAACCAACAACTGCAGGGGGTCTCTGAAAGAAAGAATCAGACCCTGACCAGAAAGGTGACAGGAGGCACATAAACCCGAGTGCCACAATTGACCAGGACACATCTAATTGTGAACCACTGAAGCCATGGGCAAACGTCAGTGCAAAAAATTACATAATACTACAAAGGACAACATGGTAACTCCAGAAGAGAGTGGTGATCTTACAAATACAAGACCTGAACTGAGCAATGAAGAGGAAGCAACACCAAAAATTCGTTTTTGATGATCATCGAAGCTCTCAAGGAAGATATGAAAAAAAGCCTTAAAGAAATGGAAGAAAATACAAACAAAAAATTGGAAGAGATGAACAGATCTATGAAAGAAACATGCCAGGAACTAAAAGCTGAAATAAAAGCTGAAATAAAAGCTGAAATAGAAGCAATAAAGAAGGCATAAAATGAGGCAAAAATGGAAATAGAAAACCTGAAGAAAAAAGCTGGAACTACAGATACAAGCATAAAAAACAGAGTTCAAGAGATGGAGGATAGAGTCTCTGAAGTGGAAGAATCAGTAGCTCAAATAGATATATCAGTCAATGAAAATAGTAAAACTAAAAAAGCCATAACTCAAAATGTTCAGGAAATCTGGGACATCATGAGAAGACCTAATTTGAGAATAATAGGAATAGAAGAAGGAGAAGAATTCCAGCCAAAAGGCACAGATAATGTCTTCAATAAAATCATAGAAGAAAACTTTCCTAACCTGAAGAAGGAAATGCCTACAAAGATATAAGAAGCTTACAGAACACCAAATAGATATGATCCCCAAAAAAAGTCAGCATGCCACATTATAATCAAGACACAAAACATACAGAACAAAGAAAAAATTTTAAGAGCTGCAAAAGAAAAGGGCCAACTCACATATAAAGGCAGACCCATCAGAATAATGCCTGACTATTCATTGGATAAAAGCTAGAGGGCTTGGTCAGAAGTTATACAAATGCTAAATCAGCATGGATGCCAAACTAAAATACTATACCCTGCAAAATTATCAATCACCATAGATGGAGTAAACAAGGTATTTCAGGACAAAGTCAGCCTGAAAGAATATCTATCTACCAATCCAGCACTACAGAGAGTATTAGAGGGAAAACTACACCTAAGGACCCCAGATACATCCATGAAATCACAAACAATCAATAAGTCCACAGAAGAATACTCTAGAGAAAGGAAATACAAACAAGTTACCACCAAAAATGGCAGGAAATATGAATCAATGGTCACTAATTTCCCTTAATAACAATGGACTCAACTCTCCTATAAAACGTCACACCCTAACAAGATGGGTACAACAATAGAAGCCATCCTTCTGTTGCCTACAAGAAACACACATCAACTGCAAAGACAGACACAGGCTTAGAATAAAGGGTTGGGAAAAGATTTTCCAGTCAAATGGTCCTAAGAAACAAGCAGGGTGTGCAATCCTAATATCTAACAAAGTATACTTTAAGCTAAAAGCAATAAAAAGGGACCAAGAGGGTCACTACTTATTCATCACAGGAAAAATTGGTCAAGAGGAGATTTCAATCTTAAATATTTATGCCCCTAATATAGGGGCCCCTACATATGTAAAAGAAACACTGCTAAAGCTCGAATCCCACATCAATTCTTATACCCTAACAGTGGGAGACTTCAATACCCCCCTGTCAACCCTGGATAGATCAACCAGACAGAGCCTCAACAGAGAAATAAGGAGTCTAAATGAGGTTATGATGCAAATGGAATTCATAGATATCTACAGAACCTTCCACCCAAAGGCAAAGGATATACATATTTCTCAGCTCCTCATGGAACTTTCTTCAAAATCGACCACATAATTGGTCATAAAGCAAATATCAGCAGATACAAAAAAGTGGAAATAATCCCTTGTAACATAACGGACCTTCAGAGCCTAAAGTTAGAGTTCAACAACATCAAAACCCAAAGAAAGCCTACCAACTCATGGAAACTTAACATCAATCAGCTGAACCATCTTTGGGTCAAGGAAGAAATTAAGAAAGAAATCAAAGTCTTCATAGAATTCAATGAAAGTGAATCTACAACGTATCCAAACTTGTGGGACACAATGAAAGCAGTCTTAAGAGGAAAATTAATAGCGCTAGATGCCTATATGAAAAACATTGAGAAATCCCACACTAGAGACCTAACAGTGCACACAAAGACATTTTTTCATAAAGAGCTTCACTGTTTTAAAATATAGAATTGTCATGGACCCCTGGGCTCAAAAAACTTTCCTTTGCCTACCTGAAACTGAAGGCATTCAACATAATACCCTGTGCAGAGATTTAAAAAAAAAATCTTTGCAATTTTTTGGAGCACAAATGTTGATTGTCATGAAAGAATCTCAGGCACAGATATAAAAGAAAGACTAAAATATTAGAGAGAAGAAACACCACAGTCAAATCTCATCCAGCTATCTGCTAATCACACAATTTACTCAGAAAAGTTTAGGTAACAAGCACCAGTCTGTTGATTTTATTTCCAAAAGTATAAAGAAAAATTAAAAATCTCAAATAATAGCTATTTAGGACTTGTGTCTTTCAAATAAAAACCATTCTGAATAAAGGATTAACCTTTTGCTCTACTTGGTACATTTTAATGAAGAGTAAAAACACATCTGGCATAATATTGGTCAGTGATCTCCAGGAGCCTAAAGTCATTTTGTGACATCATAGCTATCACACTGCCTAACTTTATGATGTCATTGCTTACTTCATCTCAGTAGGACCACTGAAGTGCCAATGAAAACTGTAGAGTACAAAACCATTTAGATATGAAGTCTACAGAGGTAATGTAATGTAGGCAGGAAATGGCTGAAGCACATTCAGAAATTCTGAATGTTTCCCCTTGTGATAAGATAATAGATTCAGCACCTCATCCAGTTATCCTTTGTATGATAATACAGGTCAGAGAGAATCTGAATTCTATTATTATTGAAGAAAGTGCATTTCAAGTTTTGGCTCAGCAGTTTTTGATTAAGAGGCCACCTTCTACTTTCTGTGCTTCAGAGCAAAATGAAGACAGCAACTTTTTTTCTATGTCCTTTCCTAGAAAGCTTTGGGAAATAGTGGGAAGTGACAAATTTAAGTCTATTTTGTGGGAGGAGGATGGGACATCTATAGTGATCAATGAAGAACTCTTCAAAAAAAGGAGTATTGGAATGAAAGACCCCCTTCAGAATATTTGAAACTGGCAGCATGAAAAGTTTGGTTTGACAATTGAATAGGTATGGATTTAAGAAAATAAGACAGACTTTCCAGAGATCTGCTTTTTTCCCTAACTTTCTGGCTGAAGAGAATGGAATGTCTTCTTTACAAAAGGTAAAAAAGTTTTTAATATAACATTTCTTTAGGTATGCATAGATTTATTCTCTATCCTTGTCCTTACCTTTGTTTTAAACTAAATCTAATGCTACTGTGTAGCATAAAGTCAGTTTGAATGTCTTTAAAAAATATGACTATAATAAACCTTAATTCTCTAAGGCTGACTCTTCAATTATTATTAATCATTAAATATTCCCAGCAGTGCAAAAGCCAGCTGAGGGTTAAATCACTATTTATATAAATACATAAAATTATTTCTGTCTCTCTCACTTTTTTTTTTTTTTTTTTTTTTTTTTTTTTTTTTTTTTTTTTTTTTTTTTACTATTTGGGGTTTATTGAATGTAGCCATGAGTATTCTGAAAATAACTTTTTGTCTAACATTCCTGGAATCAGAGTTTGCTTTTAGTTAACCAAGCCTGGAGTAAAAGCATATACAATAGAAATCTCAGCTCTCTGTTTTTACTTAAATATCATAACATTTACATGTTTTATATAAGTATACTTTTAAACTTTTAGGGGAAATACCTGTGCTATTGGTAATATCTACTAAATACAGCTTATGGTAGAATTTGTGGGTTTATAAATTGCCTTTTCTTTTCTTTGTTTGTTGATGGTTATAAAATGTTACAAAATAATTTTCTCTGTTTATATCAGTTACAGTTCTATCACAACCCAAACTTTCTACGAGACTGTCCTCATCTTATAGAAAAAATGAAAAGAAGAATTAGAATTAAAACAACTGCTCATCAAACTGCATCATTAGTTCCAGATTTTAAAAACAAACAATTTAGTTCGGAGTTGGGCACCACGAAAAATTACAATGTGAGTGCAGCTGTCCATACCAGTGAAAAAAGTCAATATTCCAACTTGACCATTTCAAATGTGTATCTCAGACAGAATCCTTTTATCATCCAAGGATATTCTGATACAATGAATATGACCCAACTTTACTTTTCTCTTGCTTCATCAAATGCATTTATCATACCACCCAGAGAAATTTTAATACCTAGCCATGCTCCATTAAAGGAGGTAGCCTCTCTCCAGATGAGCACACAGACAATCTACACACCAGCATATGACAACAATGTGAATTTTAGTATAAGCTCTACTATGCCAAATCAAGTATGGGATAATTATTTTGAAATGCAATCAGTGCCATTTCCTTTTGCTTGGAATCCCCATTTTGCACCTGACTGTTTTACATTTTGTGGCTCAAAACCAATAGTTGACCCCAACCTACCAATATACGAAGAAAAGGTAGCATCTACTGATATGGCATCCACATCAAATTATCATGCACCTCTGTGATATCATCATCTTTCTAATTGCAATAATCTAATTGGCTTAAACATTTCAGAATACTACAGACTTGAATTCATGTTGATTAACATCTGGGGTATCCTTGAAATTAATTATATTTGAACAATAAAACTATGTGTGTACCTTTCTCATTTTTTCTTATGTTTACATACAGCAAAATGTAAGAGATTTTAAGAAGAAAAAAGACAGGATTAGGGTGGCACACACTCTTAATCCCATCAATAGGAAGGCAGAGGCTGGGAGTTCTCTGTGAGTTTATGTCAACACTTGTGATATATTTTATATTTAATAAAATAAGCTGAGAATATTAGAGAACAGATTGGTCTACAGTCAAAGTACAAGGGACAGAGAGTGGTAAATTACACCTTTAATCCCAGCATGTGAATGACCAAGTGGTGACCTACATCTTTAACTCCATAATTCCAGACACAGAGATCTTTCTGTGTTTCTGTGAGTTCAGTGCCTAACTACTAAACAGTATTAGTTTACACCTTTTATCCTAACTCTAGAAGAATGATACAGACTTGATCCCAGAAGTGAAACAACTGGGCAAAAAACATTTAAGGCAGGCATAGGCAGAC
>PVIH01029154.1:0-14121 GCA_004025045.1 Sigmodon hispidus | reverse complement strand
CTGATGCCTCTTTTGAACAATTCCCTCATGTTTTACACCACCACCTGTTTTTTCATGTTTTGCAACTGTTTTTCTCCGGAAATCACTTTTGTTGTAGATATAGAAGCAGTTTTCTAATAGTCTCTCTTTTCCCTTTTCAGGTCCCAAAATGTTTTGAGGAAATCTCTCTGCTCTATGTGTTTTTGTTATCAAGTACCTAAGTGCTGTAATGCACACTTCTCAGGTTTAAGCCAGGGGCTCTATTTACTTGGGCACAGCTAGAGGACATATTGATTCCATGTTCTTTAGTTGTTTTCAGGAGTAAAATAGCAATTTCATTTAAAATTATTAGTTCCAATTTTACTTCTGTCTTCTCACTGAGCGAAACCTTACAGTTAACTGCAATTTCAAGTTATTTTCAGCACAACTACAAGGAAATTCTTTGAGAGCAGTCAAACGTTCTTGGCTCTGTTACCTTTGGTCAAACCCCCGTGTCATAGCTGTGTGATACCTGAGGTAGCACTTTCCCAGTCAGAGAGAGTTCTCTTTTTTGCTTCCTTAGCACCTTTCAGGTTTATACATGTACCAAACAATACACACGGGTGCCAGGTAAAGTTCTAAAAATCAAAGCTCTAAAACAAACCAAGGAAATCCACATTTGAAGTAGAAACTGGACCCTTTGTTTTACTAAAGGCAGATGATTCCATCAAAAAGAAACTGAAGTCTTTTGGCAGAGACAAAGGATGTAGTTATAAAATTTAAATGTATTATTTTCACCTTTATTTCAGAAAAAGAAAATGCCATGTTATTAACCATGTTTATTTTTATCTTATTAATCATAATAATATTTAACACTTCGGGTGCAAGGAAGACAGGTCAGTAAAGTTCCATGAGTGTTTGTTACCTTTCTGTGGCTGTGATAAAATACTATGACCAAAGGCAACCTCTAAAAGGAAGGGTTTATGGTTCCCCAGGGAGAATTTCTAATGGCATGGTAGCAGGTGGCCAAGATGGGGAACTAAGAGGTCACATCTTCATTCATATTCATCTTTATCCATATTCAGGAAGCAGAGAAGACCTAGGCTAAGGCTACAAATTCTCATATCTTCTTACCACCTGTAACACTTCCTTTAGCAAGTTCCTCCCTCCTGAAGTCCCATAACCTTT
The DNA here is from genome assembly GCA_004025045.1 of Sigmodon hispidus. NCBI lineage: Eukaryota > Metazoa > Chordata > Mammalia > Rodentia > Cricetidae > Sigmodon > Sigmodon hispidus. Next base: position 12,975 of record PVIH01029154.1, on the reverse strand, counting down.
CACATAGTACACCAGCTGGGGACCAAGAGTTCTCATACCTGAGTTTATGGGAGACATTTAGATCTCCAGCAACCATGTATAAGTCAGTAGCATGGGTCTGTGACCCTAGCACAGAGAAGACAGCAAACAGGCAGATCTCTGAAACTTACTGGGTAAAAAACTCTAGTTAGATCAGAGAGCTCCAGATTTAGTGAGAGGCAATGTTTCAAAAAATGAGTGGAGAAATAAGTATACAGGTACCCCCCCAAACAAAATGAGTTGTACAAATTCCTTAGATCTACTGTGATATTCCCATAGGCATTGGCCACGTGCATCTGCTTTGTATGCTCATATCTCTCCACCTTTCCCAGTCCCTAATAATCCCTTTTTAGTAGACCATTTTAAAGGAAGGGAGGGATGGAAGGACTGGAAAGAAGAGAACATTAGGTCTCCTGGAACTGGAGTTAAAAGTGGTGTTGAGCCTCCAAACAAGGGTTCTGGGAAATGAATATGGGTCCTCTAGTAAAACAACAAGCAATGGTAAATGCTGAGCCATCTCTCCAGCTTTAGTAGATCATTTTTATACAGGAACATACAGCAGCTTGAGAGGTAGTGTTAGAGGGGAAATGGAGAATGGCAACAGAAGAAATGATGTAGACATCAAAAAGATGCAGAATTCTTTCATTCTCAGCCCTCTTATCTTTAGGATACAGAGATGAACTCTTACACCCTCTTTGTCCATAGGCTCTGTCTAAGGCTGTGCTCTGATACAACACTGCACCATCAGCACTAATGATGAAGTTGCTATTGGTCCTTACACTGGTGTGTGTGTGTGTGTGTGTGTGTGTGTGTGTGTGTGTGTGTGTGTGGTGTATCAGTAAAGCATAGTGCTCTGAGGTCAGAGAAAGCCGAATTCAGATATGAATGTTGCTGCCAGGACATCTTTCACTTTTCCCTAACTTTCATTTCTCATTGATAAAGTGGAGTTGAGCAGGGAGAGCAGAGGACAATACTGAGCAGGAACTGGATAGCTGGAAGGATATCTCTGACTTGAGATCTTATAGTTTACCATTATGTGCTGTGTTACTTTAGGCAAGTTTCTTCGCATCTCTGTGCCTTTGGTCTCCCATCTGTAAAACAGCTAACAATTGTTATGTTAGGAGGATGAAACTATTTGAAGAGTACTTAGAACAGTGTTTGGTAGGCTAAAAGCATGTGCTTGAAGTGGTGATATGTTATGTATTTAATAAAAAAAAGGTCTGGAATATTAGAGGACAGAATCACCCACAGCCAGCCATGAAGGTCAGTCATGCCTTTAATACCATCTCTCGGGAGACAGTGGTCCAAGGATCTCTGTCAGTTCAAGGCCTAAAAGCTAGCCAGTGGTGGTACTTGCTGTTAGTCCCAGTACTTGGGAGGCAGAGGGATCTCTGTGAGTTTGAAGCTAGCCTGGTCTACAAAGCAAGTTTCAGGACAGCCAGGAGTGTTACACGGAAAACCCTGTCTTGAAAAACAACAACAAAAAAAAAGGTTGAAGAAATGGCTGTCCTCTGACATTCCGGACAGTTTTTTAAATTAAATATATAATATATCACTACATCATTCCACTAGCTCAGGAGCTGTTAACCACAGAGGACATTCAGCCATGTTTGCAAGTGTTTAGTTTGCTGTAATTGAGTGGAGGATACATGTTTCAGATGTTAGTTAAAGGCCTGCCATACAAAGGTAACCAAAACAAAACTTCTCTGTCTCAAAATGTCAGCGTCATAGCCCTTGATAGCTTAATTCCCTGGAAACTGGGAGTCTGCTCTCCACCCTTTCCACCCAGAGTCCTATAAGCCTTTTGCTATCTCTCCTGGGTTGTTCTCTCCTGAATGTTGGCTGTTCTGAATGGAGTGTCATCATTACTAGGTTCTGAGTAGCCTCTGTTTGGGTATCCTTATGGGTTGGTTTACATATTATAATGGTATATAATGCTGGCTAGGGTTCTTATTTATGGCATGCCAGGGACCAGAGCTCATCCTGGAGGAAGTCAGGAGGATTGTAGCCTGAGTTGCCTTTGCTAGTTTCTTAAGGCTTGTGCTATGTGAGAGTTTGGGGTCCATCTGACCAGCTAGTTCTCTCTCTACTCCCTTTCACACCTCTTTTATCTCCTTCCATAGGGCTTTCCTTTCTGTTCAAAGCTTTCTTTCTTTCAGCCCTGCATGGCTACCTCCTGTGGAGCAGCTTATCTTCCAGGAATGTTTGATCTAGCTTATTCCTCTGGTGGAAGCAGAACTTGGGGTGGGTTCTGCACTAACCCTGTGGAAAGTTCACAGGCTGGAAGGGAAAGAGGCTACTGTCTTCTTCCTGAAGGCTGCTTGTCTCTCAGCTTTCAAGGCTTTGGCTGAGTTACCGCCTCCCCAAGTGAGCTAGGATGAGGTCAGCTTTTGTTCATGATGTGAACAGGAGATTTCAGGCATTTTGACCTGCATTAAGCTCTCACTAATCTTCTGGTTGAACTTGGGTGAGTTTTCATCTTTCTGGTTCCAATTTCTTCTTTTGTAAAATACCACTAACAGTTGTGTCTCAGAAGGATAGAAGAGGCATACACGTGCCTGTGGCCTGGCTGGGTGTGAGCGCAGCTCAACCAGTTTCTGTTTTGTTTATGCTCACAAACAAATGACTTACAGTCTCTGATCTAGCTTTGAATGTGTGACAACTGAATCTTTCCCAAGGATGTTCGCACTAAATGAGACCCTTCTTCTAATTTCCCTAGAAAAGTTTTTCCATTCTCTTTCTTTTCCCACATCCCTGAGGCACTGATTCAGTGAGAGCCTGGAATTGGGAATGAGTAGCAAAAAGCCATGCCTATTATAACCAGACCAGTTGGGCTTTAAATAGATTCAGGGCTTTAAGTAATAAGGTCTCAGTTCCTTATTTGCTATCACGTTAATATTAAGATTCAGACAAGAACCTTAATGTACTATAGAATGATCCTGAGTTCTGGGAAATGGAACTTGCCCACTTCCTCAGGGTGATTTTCTATATGTGGTGGGAGGACATAGGTGTGAGAAGACAGAGGTTTGCATTCTCAGCCTCTCCCAGGGGTAGACATGCTCTAGGAAAGGAGGGCATCATTATGTTAAGGCTGGGACTTAAGTTTTTGAAGAATTTAGAAAAACAAACCAGATAATTCAAACCCACCTTTACATTCTCACCTGTTTGAAATTGCCCAACCATCCTCAAACACAGCATTTAAAAAAGTCCTCTGTGTCCCGGGTGGTGCTCCCTGTTCTTCTCTGAGCACCTGTCCTCATTTATCTGTCCCACCTACCTCTGCCAAACTTCCCTTGGTTTCCTGGCTGTTTTTAATGCTTCCAGAGAAAACTGGAAGACTCTAGAAATTTCTGTCTCTCCAGGGCAAGACTTGCCAGTGATCAACAGGTAAAGGAACAGATGGTCTGGCTTAGACCCTCACTGAAGTGTCCTTTTCTTCTGAAGTTCTTGGTGAGAGGCACCATCAGGGGAATCTTGCCTATAAGTACATGATGTATGGCTTTGTTTGTTTATTTTGTTTTTGCTGCAGACCACTTCCTTAAGATGTTTACTGCACAGGAGTCCTTATCAATGGCACTCCTGCCATCATTTGAACCTAAAATGACTCTTCACTGACATTCCTGTATCTAAGCTTCATACTAACTTGACATCATATTCCTAACTGGAATGAGGGTCAGTTATGAAGAATTCATTGGAGAATAATGAATAGTGGCATAAGTGTGCATAGTAAATTTTCTTTGCCTTAGATATCAGAACATCCATAACTATCTTATTATAGATATATCATTTTAACAAATAGCATGACAGCAATGTTGGTATTTGTTCTTAGATTTCTAATAGTTGAAATTAATTAATTAGGCTATGCTAAAACTTTACACAATGGCTATCATATCATTCCCAACCTGATATAGAATGTTTCAGCTACTAAATGCTAAGGAAGTACTTGTAGGTTCTCTTGGGATGCTGACTACAATCTATTCTCTTTAGCCTCTGGGAAAATAGTGTTTCTAGCTCCAAACACTTACCCTGAGGGAAACAGCTTAGTACTAAGTGGAGCTAGATGACCTATATTGAGATATTTTTAACCCAGTGCTGTGTGGAGTAAAGTTATTGAGAAATTAATTTATACTGAAAAAATACATGTGCCCACTATGCATCAGACACTCTGGCAGCTAGTCCTCATAATGAGGCTGTTATTAGAATATGCTCTTTTCTCTGAACATTTAGAAAGACTTCCTCCTTGTCCCTAGAGTACTGACATTTTAACAAAAGAGACGGCTCAGCAGTTAAGAGCACTGGCTGTTCTTCCGGAGGACCTGAGTTCGATTCCCAGCAACCACATGGCAGCTAACAACTGTCTGTAATTCCAAGCTCTGACAGTCTTGCACAGTTATACATGCAGAAAAACACCAATTCACATAAAATAAAAATAAATTTTTTTTTAAAAAATTTGTTTTGAAAACTTTGCATATGAGTTTTGCATCTTCATCTCTGCCCCATCTCCCCACTTGAACTCTTCCAACACCCTCTAAATTCATGGTTTATTCTTTATTATTAATTGCTATATGTATGTACATAGTCACAGGTACACACACACACACACACACACACACACACACACACACGAGTCTGTTCAGTATTACTCATTTGTACATGTTCAGTAGATCAGGCATCCTCTGCAGAGCTCATGCCTAGAGGCAACCAGTTCTTCCTTCCTCACTAGCCATTGGCCTCACATAGCTGTGAGTGGATCTACTCCCCGAGGAACAAAGGGAATTTGTAAAACTCTCTTCTTGTTATGGACTAAACATTTGTGTCTCTCAGAATTTATATGTTGAAGCTCAAAGCCTTGACATCCCCAGCATTTGTATTTTAGGATAGGGCTTTGAGGAATGTAAATAAGATTACATGTGATGGTTCAGCAGAGAAGGGCATTTGCCTCCAAGCCTGAAGACACGAGTTTTGCCACTAGAACCATTATGATGGAAGAACTCGTTGCTGAAATTGCTCTCTGACTTAAAAAAATGTGCTGTGGCAAAGGCATCCCCACATTCATGTACACACACAAACATACACACACATGCACACACAGGCACACACATGCACAGGCACACACACAGGCACACATACACTGGCACACACAGGCACACACAGGCAGGCACAGGCACACACACACACACACACAGGCACACACACACAGACACACACAGGCACATACACACACACAGGCACACACACACACAGGTACACACACACAGACACACACACACAGGCACACAGGCACTAAATGTAAATAAAAACATTTAAAAGGCTAAATAAGGGTAACAGAGTGGATCTGTTTCTTAATTGAGAAGAGAGCCTGTCTCTTAGCCTTTCATAGCGTGAAATCAGAATCAGAAGGTGTCCATCAAGGTATAAGCTGAGAGAAAGACCCTCATTAGATACTGACTTTGCTACCAAATTCATCTTGGACCTCTCCCCTTCAGAACTATACATATGAATGTAAATTTATGTTGTTTGAATTCCTCATTTGTGGGTTGTATGATAACATCCTGGGCACAGACACACACTCTCCTGAAATTTGCTCCAAATTTTCTTTTTATGATTTAAACACTTTATATTCTGCTTTCTGAAGTTGGAATCCTATCATTTTAGCATACTACATGATTTTATTCTAAAGTTACAGATACTTAACATTCAGTGGTCTCACAGAAGGAGGAAGGAGCTCCCACAGTGTTTTACCAGAGTCAGCTTATCCAAACTCTCACAATGGTAAATTGTTAAGGATGAAGATAAAACAGATACATAGATTTCTGTTCTTTCCAAATGTCACTGCAACAGCATTATTTTTCAGAAAAAATTCAATTCCACAAGGGCAAGGAAAACAGAATTGGAGATCATAGTGAGAATATTTTAGAAGCTGAGGAAGGATGTAAGAGAGACTTCTGACATATCAAACTGAAGGAAACTGAACAGAGGGGCAAGCTGAGAAGAAACTGGATTTTCATTATTGAATTTCAGAAGCCAACGGGACTGTGAACACTTTCTGCCTTGCAGTCTGGAGTAAATGTGGACTGAATAAGGGGGTCAGATGTTTTAATATTTGAGAAATAATAAGACCTCCTTTGATTCTGAGAAATTGGTATTTACTTCACAACTAGTTATCAGAACAAGTCCTGATTACTGTTATTATTTTAGGCTTTGCTATGTTTATGGTGTAGATACAGCCACCATGCCAACTTCCAGCCATCAGCGTGACCATATGGCAGGGTTGAGCAGATACATGTGTGATACCCTTCTGTAGCCTTGTCCCCAGCTTACACACTAATCACAATACTATTCTTTTATAATACAGTATTAAGTGAAGCATTTGCTGTGCTATGACCTTTGTTTTAACCATTACTTGCATTTTTAAAGTTTTACTTTTTTTCAACTAACTTTAAAAACTAACATGACTGTTTCTAGAAAGTGACAATTTGTGGGTATCACCTAAGCTGAGCTGGACTTCTGAATGAAGCATCAGAAGGAAGGTACACAGAGGACGGGAAGTTAATTCTTGTGGAGACAGAAGGCAGGGAAAGGAATTTTATAAGCAAATCACTTATCTTAAAAGCTTCAGAGAGAGAAGAATAAACACCTTATGCATGAAACATGTGGAGAGGGTACTACTGAAAATGAGGGGGTGGGGGTGGCAGAGCACGGAGCCAGTTCTTGGGATGGAGAAGAATAGTATAGCAGAATGAAAGTTCCAACAGAGAATTGAGAAAAGAGTACAGAGAAGTTGAACAAATGACAGAGAATTGGAAAATTTTCAATTAGAAGATCAAAGGGCCCATCTGGGAGATAACAATAGGAAGAGAAAAGATCCAAAGATCTGTTCAACCAAATTTTCTAAAACTGTGGAACAGTTCTCTCTAGACTGATAGTGCTCAGTAGGAGATCAGCACCATGAGGAATTAGACTGAGTAATAAAGGTGTTTATTTTGACATTTTGGAGAACTGCTCATGCCATAAGGGCAAAGTCAGCTATTCAAAGGATCAAGCAGCATGGATACTTTATGTTTCCCTGTGGTTTGAGAAGTTTCTTAATGCTTTCAATTTCTAAAAGCATGAGAATTATCTCAGTTTGGTAAAGTGCTTGCTATACAAGGATGAAGAACCAAGTTTGATTTCTACAACATACTTCAAAAGCCCATGCTGTATCTTGCTTTTGTAAGCCCTGCACTAGAAAGATGGAGAGAAATAGATTCCTGGGGCTCCATAACCAGCCAGTAGAGCTGAAATGGGCATTCCCAGGTCATTGAGAGACCACTCTGTCTCCAAAAGCGAAGTAGATACTGGGGCTGGTGGCATACACCTTTAATATTCCTTGCACTCTGGAGGCAGGTGGATTTCTGAGTTGGTTCCATTCTGGTATATACAGTAAGTTCTATGATAACCAGGGCTATATTGAGAGACCTGGTCCCCCCCCCCAAAAAAAAAACACAACAAACAAACAACAAATCCACAGAAACAAAAACCAAAGTAGATTGTTCCTGGGAAAGGACGTCTGAGAAGTCAGGTCACAGTGGAATTGTAAAATTGCCAGATAGTGTGAAAACAGCTACTTCAGATAGCCTTGGTATCAGGACTTCAATCTTCTGTGTTCTCTTTCTCTACAAGGTAATGGTTCGTATGCTCAGGATGAGGGGGAGCTAGAAGAGACCATTGTGATGGGAATGCCCAAGTGGATGGATTCAGCCCCAGAGCCCCAGGTCCCCACTACAGGAGTCTAGTGCCTTTAGAAAGAACTTCCTATAGATGCACCTGATCACACACTTGACATACGATGGGTACAATTTAAGGAGAGGACATTTACATACCTAGGGGAGGGTCTGATGTAAATACATAAAATAGAAGTCAGGCACAAAAACAACAGCTGATAAAAGTTAGTGGTAAAAAAGGGTGGTCACTTTTCTGAAAAGAACAATTGCAGATACAGTGGCTCATGGCAAAAGGTGGCTAACTAGTATATGAATTACCTAAAATTATTGTGGTAAGCACTCTTTATATGCACTCTTTAAGTTTTCTTTTAGGAATATAGAACTTCAGCCATAACTGAGTGGTATAAGGGTTGGTGAGTCTGCATATGGCTCTGACCTCTGTTCTCAGCACTGGAAAGGAAGAGTTAACAAGAATCCAATATATCATTAGCTGTTGTCACCATTTTGTAGAACAGATTTCCCTGAGCTAGTTCCTTGTAAAAATTTTGTGTCATTTCTCTCACTCTGCAGGAATTATTTGCAATTGTGTCAATTCTGTAACAATACAATAGTGCATTGTGTCAATACAAGAAGTGAAATAGCCACAGTGCCATACAATGCAAAGCAAATGCTGAAGAGAATGCAGCAGGAATTAGGAGTTTGATTGGCAACTTGCAGCTCATTGGTACAGTGTTTGCCATGCATATGGGAGGATGGGATTTGATCCATAGCATTATGCAAGCTGGGGTGATGCTGCACATCCATGCTTGGTATGTGGAGGCAGAAAGATCAGGAGCCAAAGATTATCTCTTGGCCACATAGTGAATTTGAGCCTAATCTGGGCTAGGTAAGACCCTGTCTCAGAATCTACCTCTCTCAGAAGAAAATGAAAGTATTTTAAAATAAAAAAATAACAATGATGCATTTTTTTTAAAAAACAACATTCAGCACAGTTTTAAAAAGGACATTTCTTCAAGATGTATACTGCATGTATCTATAATGAAAAGTAGGAATGCAATTATCACAACCCCATGACCACTAAATGTGGCAGTTTTTAGTTTTAGGAGAAAGAGTTTCAAAGACAGAAAGTGTGTGTGTGTGTGTGTGTGTGTGTGTGTGTGTGTGTGTGTGTGTGTGTGTGTTTTGGGGGAACACATGTATGTACGTAGTCTATTATAATATTTATATAATTTTCTAAAATTTGAAATGTTTAATGACTGAAAAGTTAAATGAGCAATGAAGTTTAGCAAACTGTCATCCTAAAACTGGATATTAGGGACAAACTGGCATTCTAAATTTATCTCCCATTTACATAGGAAATAATGTAAACCTTTGTTCTTGGCTTGACAACATATAATTACTCAGCCAATTTGTTTTTATGAAAATGTTAACTCAGTCTTGTCTTGCTGTTTCTGTGAAGATCCGCTGAAATTTCTGGGCAGTGAGCTGGGGAGATGGTTCTGTGACTAGAGTCTTTATTATTCAAGTCAGAGGACCAGAGTCTACGTCTCCAGCACCATAGCCAGGCATGTCTATGAGGGCCCGTAGCCCCCAGCATTGCATAGAGTGGAGACAGGAGGATTGCTGGTACATGGTGGCCAGTTAGATGTGTGAGACATTTTGACTAAAGGAAGTAAGGATGAAAAGTGACAATCACAGTATCACCTTCTCACTTTGCCCATGGGAACATACGTGCATGCACCACCATACACTCTTACAAACACACAACTAAGAAATTATTCTTAAGACATACAAGCCTTAGAACTGCACTATGTTTGTTTTAAATCAAAGGACAGCAGAGCTGATAAACATATGATCTGAGGTAAGTGCCAATTCAAACATACTTATTGTACTTTATAGGAGCCGTGACAGCAAGGCAGCAGTGAACAGTCATGTTCTCATTCTGTAAAATGATGCCCTCTGAGGAAAGGACTTGGTTCAAGGTCATGGTCAGATCAAGACCTTGGAATCAGAGAAGTGTGTGGAGTCCCAATCAATCAAGGCTAAATACTATTGAATTCTGGGTCTCTGCTTCTTTAAAGTATAATGATGCAGTACACTTGACAGGAAAGCCACAATTGCTTTAGTTATCCCAGCTGAAACACATGGCAGACTGTATCTGACATATAGCGGAAGTAAATTCTTAGTGAATGTTAGCACTACCAAAACTTTAAAAAAGATTAGAATTATAGCTCAGGGGGATCCATTCCTGGAAAGCAAGAGACACAGATATACACAGCTTACAAGCCTGAGCATTGTTTTTCTGGAATGAAGAAGTCTAAGACACTCCCTCATGAAATCTCATCTTACAATTACAGCTTAAACCAGATTCACAGATAAACAATTTTTAAGAAATCAGTGCCTTTGCTAGAAGATGAGGAGTCTATGTCAATCATGCTTCAACTAGCACACGTATCTGAACTCCCCAGTAGTAGAAACCAGGTCCACTACAAGGCCACCATAAAGGAAGCTAGAATTCACAGATACAAGAAAGCCTTGCTCCCATTAGCCAGAATGTCAATGTGAAGCTTAGAAACAGCCCAAAGAGGGAAGATACAGTTTGAAAATGGAGACATCAGAGAGAAATGTCTTGGTGCCTGACTATTCAGTCATTTCTTAAATGTTTGTTGAACATCCATTGTGTCCTTCACATTGGGTGAAGTGTTGGAGACACAAGAGCGAACAGGTAAGAGTTTCTTACTCTTCAGAAAGCTACAAAGGCAGACTCAGGCAGTAACAGATGTTTTGGAGTAGCAGACTACTGCCTTGCTGATGAAGTGGTTGGCTACAGCAGGGCAGAGTCTTCCATGAGCTCTTCTTTCACCTGAGATGGGGCTAACAAGAAAGAGGCTGAGAGAAAAGTTGCCAGACAGGGACATCTTTGTGAGTGGAACTGCCAGCAGGCTAGAGGATGAAACAAGGAGTACAGAAAATGAGAGACAATATCCTCAGAGACATCTCAAGACAAGTAAAGGCTTCCAAACAATAATAATTCCTCATGAAAGGCTCATAGCAAAAATATAAGATTTCTTCCTTAACCTGCTGAAAGACATCTGTAAAAGTACCACAGCTAACACTGTATACAATGATGAGTGAACATCTAAAGGGAGAATATGTGTATTTATGCTGCAGTGACATCTCAACTCAGCAGCCAGCTTTAGGAGGGTTTCTCACAGGTATGATGTTGTCATGGTTTGAAAGAGAATGCCCCCCCCCCCCGTGCACTCACATATTTGAATGCTTGGTCTGCAGTTGGTGGAACTGTTTGGGAAGGATTAGGAGATATTGCCTTATTGGAAGAGGTATGTCACTGAGGGGTTGGGCTTTGAGGTCTCCAAATTCCCAGTTAGCCACTCTCTCTGTGTCATTGTTGAAGAGAAGATGTAAATTCTCAGCTACCACTCCAGTGTGATGCTTGGTTCCATGTGGTCATGGACTTTAGCATTCTGGAAACATTGGCCCTAAAATTAAATGCTTTTCTTTTTATAGGTTGACTTGGTCATGGTGTTTTGTCCTGATAATAGAGAAGTAACTAAGATGTAATTTATCTGACTCACAGGCTAAAAAGTACAAATTTCCATCTTAAGAAACCAGAAAAGAGCAAATCACAGCTGAAGTATGTAGAGAAGAAACTATAAAACCCAGCTTTTTAAAAAAATCAGCAAAACAGAAGAAAACAATAAAATCAATAGAAAAAGATTAAAAATTACTTTGACTGGGATGATACTAGGATAAATAAAGAATGGGCTGCTATATGTGATATCAGTCTGCCTCCAGCGAGACCCTCTGTGCATTTTTGAAGGTATCTATAAAGTGGGAAGAGCTTGTGGACTCCTTGTGTGGGGTTTAAAGACATGTTTCCTTCTAAGGAAATAATGTGGAACATAGGAAGCCATAGGTACTTCGGTGGACCATGTATATTCAGCTTTGGAGAAGCACCAAGCTGGTGAGCCTGTGGCCTCCAGATGTGTGGGGATGTAGAGCTGAGCCCTGCTGTGGAGACCCTTGCATGTCACCAAAGGATTCATGCCTTTATTCAATAGGCACATAGGGAAGAATCATATAATGTGTTCACTTGGGAAACTGCACTGGTAATTTTGGAGATTAGGTTGGAGATGTGTAGGGAAGTCTGAAGCCTGAGAGAGGTATTGGGTAGGGATGTTAGATAAAGAGTAGCTTCAACCTGGAGAAGTAGAAGATGACCGAGGCAGAGGAAATGCATTAGGCTGATGACACTGACTGAGAATGAGAAGAGAAAGCTTCCAAGTCAGGCAAAGGCAGGCATGAGCTGCATGGCTTGCCTGTTATTCAGTCCCTCCAATAGCACTGTGTGTTTCCAGGAGACTCAGATCTGCACTAATGTTTCAAATTTATTTGTTTGATCCCAAGCATCAAAAAATGTATTTGTTTACTTTTTTAAAGTGCTTTGTATGTGTGTGTACTTGTGTGTGTGTGTGTGCGCATATGTACATAGAGTAGTCTCAAGGTTGACATCAGGTGTTTCTCAATAGCTCTCATTTTTAAAATTGGTATTTAATTTATGTGTGTGAATGCTTTGCCTGCATACACATGCGTGTGCCCCATATGTACTTGGTGCCTGTGGAGATCAGAAGAGGACATTAGTGAATCTGAAACTGGAGTTATAGATAGTGTGAGCCAGTATATGGTGCGGAGATTTGAACCCAGATCCTCTGTAAGAGTAGTCAGTACTTTTAACCACTGAGCCTTTCTCCAATCTTTCTGACTTTGTATTGGAGACAGGCTCTTTTATTAAACCTGCAGCTTACCAATTCAGTTAGGCTCACCAGCCAGGAAGCCCCAGAGATCCCCTGTGCTCTTTTCTAGTCATACCACCGCCTCTGGCTTTTGTGTGTGTGCTGGGATCCGAACTCGGGTCCTCAGGCTTCTATAGTAAGCACTTTTCCACATGGAACCATTTCCCCAGCTAGTCTTTATGTACTTTTTAAACAGACCTTTTTGAAGATATCTAATTTAGGTAGAATTTGAAAATGCTAAATTTCAAAGTGGCTGAACAAGCTTACACTCCCACCAACAATGGAGGAGTGTTCCCCTTGCTCCGCATCCTCTCCAGCATAAGCTGTCATCTGTATCTTTTATCTTAGCCAATCTAACAGGTGTTAGGTGGTATCTCAAAGTTGTTTTGATTTGCATTTCTCTGATGGCTAAAGATGAAGAGCACTTTTTCAGGTGCCTT
>PVIH01029153.1:0-14121 GCA_004025045.1 Sigmodon hispidus | reverse complement strand
CCCCTCCTCCTCCCCCTCCTCCTCCTCTCCCTCCTCCTCCTCTCCCTCCTCTTCTTCCTCCCGATACCTGTCCAAGAGCAGTTGAAGGGGCCAGTCTGATGACTCTAGTACCCTCAGGCTCAGCCAACACAGATGTTAGGGGCTCTGAGTGTGGGGGTGCTGGGGCTTCATCTCAATGTAAGTAGAGTCCAGAAGGGGCAGACACGGTGGTTCAGCCTGTAGTTCTGCTATCCAGGAGACCTAGCCAGGAAGGTCACCATGAGGTGAAAGGCAGTGTGGCCTATAATTGTGGGTTCCAGGCCATCTTGGGTCCAGAGTGAGGCTCTCACCTCCCTACCCTAAGATGGAAGTACAGGCCCAACCAGATCCCGGGATAGACTCATGGGGCAGTGTTGGCTCTGGGCTTCAAGCCTGGTAGCTTAAGCTTGGGTGTCAGGCGTGGGGCTTCCCTGCAGCCTCTCACCTCACTGAACCTCTGCAGATTTACCAGGGCAGCCTGCTGCTCTGCACGCTTCCTCCCAGCACCAGGAATTTATTATTTTAAGTAGGTAGAGCAGGGTTCCTAGGAGGCAGCCTCACAGGCATTCATGCTCACCTCAGGCATTCTGCGGGCTCTGGAGCTCCAAGCTGGGATGCCCTAGGGAAATTGCTGTGCCAAGCTGGCTCCAGGGACAGGCCCCTGGTCACAGCAGGGCCCACTAAGGGTGGCTCCAGCTCTGGGTTCTTGAAGGGCTTAAGACTTAACAGAAGCAGAGGATGCCGGGAATGGGATGGGGTGAGGATGAGAAGGGGAAGACAGTGTCGCCTGGGGGTGGGGGGATGGATTTAAAGCAAACTGCAAACCTGAAATGCCTTTAAAAAGCAGCGGAGTCAGCGTTCAATTCCCAGCACCCACATGGTAGCTTACAACTGCCTGTAACTCCAGTTCCAGGGAATCCAACAACATCATACAGACATACATTCAGGCAAAACACCAATCAATTCTCATAAAAAAAAATTATAAGAAAAAAACAAGAGAGCAGCAGAGAAGTCTGGGTGGGTGGCGGCCAGGGTGGTGTGGGGTCAGTGGGTATTGGGATGGTGGAGGTAGGGTCATAGAGCTACATGAACTTTTGGCTTTTGAAGGCTACCTATCTATGGATAGGTATGACATTCTACAAGGCAAACTTAGACCTAGTTAGGAAACACAAGCCACAGACTTGCCTATTTTCTTTTTCACTAAGCACTTGCTGAAACCTAGGGAATCTTTCAGTTTGAGAACCCTCCCCCATTATGTGTGCCACAGTGTTGGTAAAGTCTTGGGTCCAGTAATTCTGTGGGGGATTCTTCTTTTCTCTGTGTATTTGGTTATTGCTTATTGAAAGCCTTAAGGTATGAACATTCACTGAATGAATGGATGGTAATGATTGTCCAGAGGTTTCAGGATGACTGAACTTTGCCTCTTGAGGGGAGCATGAGCTCCAGGCAGGCCCAGGAAGCAGAGACCAGCATCTGAGAGGTGCTGATAATCACCCTGGGTGATAGGGAGGCTGGGCTGAAGAGCTGGGGTTGGGGCCTGATTGTTGCTATTATTGAGCCATCTGAGTGTGATAAACCAGCTTGGGGACCCAGTTTAGCTCTCAGAACCAGACTTCAAAAGGGGGCCTGGACACCTGAAAAAGTGTTCCCCAGGTGACTTTGGAGTCCATATCTGAGCCAGCACCCCGGCCCCTGCCCCCCATTCAGCCCTCCAAAGTCACTCGTGACCGTGGTGGTCAGGCCTGTGGTCTAGCTCAGCCTCTCCCCAGGTTTCAAGTAAGCTCAGATGGGAGACTGTGGAATGAGTGTTGGTTTTGCTCAAGCAAAATCCATTTATTAAGCACTGCACTTGTTTAAGAAGAAACAGCAGCTATTGACAAAATATAAGAAAATAAATTAAAGCAGCAAGTCCTTAAAAGGACCCTGTCCAATAATTTGATTTTCCCCTTCTTCCCTTAAAGGCCATAGTGACAGAATCAATCTTGCTGCTCCATGGGCTTGTCTTATTATAGCTTTTTCCTAAGTGGGAAAAAGGAAGAAAGAAAAGAAAAGGAAAGGCAGGAAAGTGGTGTGCTGTCTGGGCATGCTCACAGCCCCTGAGAACCGCCCTGCCCGTGTGGCCAGTGCCTGCTCTGGCCAGCTGCTCCCAGCAGCAATCACACTGACTGCCCTCTGTATCTCTGGTCCCAGGCATCCTGCCTTCCCTAGCTGAGCCTTCTGGATAGGATCATAGTATCTGGTTGGCTCAGGCTTCTCCTTCCAATCCTTATGATCTCAGACCCTAGGACCCTATTTTAGCCCCTAGGCACAGCTGGCTAGGTGTTTTAACAGAATTCTTGAAAAACAGTTGATGATCTTCATTTAAAAAAAAAGTGCAGAGCAAGATACATGTGTGCTGAGAGCAGACACACTTTGCACATGCAATGGGCCCCTCTCTGTGTACAGTATCTTGTTTCAACATATGGAGGGTCTCAGATGGAGGGGACCCCCATATCCTCCTCTTTACAAGACCCTTTACCCCCCCCCAGCCTGTTCTGATGTGGGATGTTTTTCTGTACTCTGTGAATATCATTGGTTAATAAAGAGGCTGTTTGGGCCTATGGCAAGGCGGCTCAGAGGCAGGTGGGAAATCCAAGCAGAGATAAAGGAGGAGGCCGGAGTGAAGGAGATGCTGCAGGCTGCCACCCAAGACAGCAAGATGTAAAAGTACAGGTAAGCCACCAGCCATGCGGCAAGACATAGATTAATAAAAATGAGTTATGATTAATAAAAAATGAGTTATGTTGAAAGAACTAGCAAGCAATAAGTCTGAGCCATTGACTGAACAGTTTGTAATTAACAGAAGCCTTTGTGTGATTATTTGGGGCTAAGCAGCTATGGGGCTGCAGGTCTAAACCTCAGGCTGGATGGGCCAGAAACTTCTGACTACACTGTGCTGCTCTTGCCAGCTTCTCATATTGAGTGTGACCCCCAAACGTAGAACACCCCCACTACCCTCCCCATCTTGATAATGGGTCAGGCTTGTGAGAAAGCAAACCACCTTTCAAGTGCTCTCTGTGTTTGGAACCATGGTTCTGTTGTGTCCTTGACTAAATCAATGAGTTCTTGTAAATTTTTCTCTCTGGAGCAAGGTCAATAACACCCAGGGGTGAGTGTGAGGACTGAAGGAATAGCCATGTGTAGTAACAATAATAATAATAATAATAATAATAATAATAATAATATTTTTTTAATCGAGCACTAGCTCATCATCCCAGCCCAATTTATATTTCTTTTTTTACGCCATTGGCTAAAGTCTTTAGTCTCTACCACTCATGACCTTAACTTAAAGCTGAGAAGACTGAGATTCTGAGAGCGTACATTAACTGCTTATGGCCACAGCTATAAGAAAGAAGACCTTTTATCTGGGAGCGGGGACTTTACAGAATCCTCACCTCATCTCTCTCTCACTTATGCCCATTTCCCTCTGGAAAGATCCCTCCCCGAATGGGCGTGGCCTTGACAAGAGGGCATCCCATGGAACCTGCTTCCCCTGGCAGAAGTCCAAGAGTAGCTTGTCTTACACTATATGATGGACAGGGATTGACCTCAGTTGAGACCATCACACCAGCCTTCAGCTCCTAGTGTTTTCTTACCTAATCCTGCAGTTGCTTGGGAATCTGAGGGCTCCAGCTAGAATCTTCCCATTTCATTTAACATCAGCAGAATCTGAACTCGGTCAGCTCAGAACTCTGCAACTGAATATCGTAACTGTTCATGACAGCATCAAGGGCGGCTATGGCTTGAGCGTGTGCTGTGTGTTTCACCCCAAGATAAAGAACCTCATCCGCACCCCACTCCTGTAAGGGTCCCTGTCATATGGGCAAGCACAGTTGGGGTTACAGACATTGAGATGTTTGCCTTTATCTCACAGATAGAAAGAGGGCCAGTGGTTATGTTCAGCTGCTCGAGCACAAAGCAGTCTCTCCTTGGAGCACCCGATGGGGCAGAAATGAGAGGCCATTTCAAATCATGGCCGCACAGTGGCTCGGCAGCCAGAGATCCTCCAAAGTACCCTGGGAAACCCAGAGCAAGTGCCATGGGACCATATACTGAAGCCTGGACAGCAGGATACTGGTAGACTATGGGAAAGAAACTTTGACCCAAGTCCTCACAGTATTCAGCTAGCTGGAAACCTAGTAAGAAGCCAAGCCTGCAAAGGAACTGAACCCCAGGGAGCCCAGGGTGGGGCCTATTTGCCACTAGACTGCTAATGGAAATTGGAACCTTGAAGGGACAAGTGGACCAGCATCGGTGATCTGATCATCCAAGGAAGATCCACAGAAGAGCAGGGTCTCTATTGTCCATCCTGAAGGATGCCTGGGGGTAAGGCAGGCCTCTAGGAGCTGGGGAAGGAATGCCAGAGATGTGAGACTGAATTCTAGCAACCAGGCCAGTCAGTTTCTACATCCTGTCTTTTCACTTTCCATATCAACTCCTTTGTTGAATACCCCATGTCAAGTTGGGATGCCTGCCCTGCCCTGCCCTGCCCTGCCCTGTATCGCTGCTTTTGTTTCTTACTCTCTCAAAGAACAGAGATTGGCCTGGTTTTCAAGGTCTTGGAGAGATGAGGCTGCGCTGCATTATCTGACTGTGTCTTCACCTCACGCTACTCAGTCGTCTAGTTTAGCTCAGACTCCGTCATCCCCCTGTCCTTGCCAACTTTCATCCATTCAGATTTCCCTTTGATTTTTGTTTCTCTTCTCCCAACATTGTCTCTTTCAAAAGTTTTTAAAAATAGATTTATTTATTTAATTTGATGCATATGAGTGTTTTGTTTGTATGTATAAGTGTGCACCAGGTGCATGCCTGGTGCCCATGGAGGCCAGGAGAGAGCCTTGAATTTCTTGCAATCGAAGTTATAGATGAAGAACTAGAACCGTGTGGGTGCTGGGAACCAAACCTGGGTCCTCTGTAAGAGCAGCCAGTGCTCTTCATCACTGAGCCGTCTCTCCAGTCCCTTCAAGTGCTGCAGGAAAAGAACTGTGAACTCAGACCTTGCAGGTTTTCAGGTGGAGGAAGGCCATGAGGACCTGTTGCTGGAAAGCTGCACTGGAGCTTCTGGAAGGAGTCACTTAGGCAGCAAGTATGTGATGTTAGCCAGAGGGAACCTGAAGCAGGAGCAGCAGAAACAGCCCTTATCTGGGGAGACCCTCAGGCTGCAGCTCCTGTCTGTATCTGACGACTGAAAATACACCAGTATCTTAAAGAGTTTTCAGTGGTGCCGGCGTTATCTTGAAGACAGTCTGTTTAAAGGGGGCAGGTAAAGGGAATGGGCAGATAGGAATTTTAAACAAAGAAAAGCTAGCATGCCTATTGTAAAGCCCAAAACTGTTCAAAGAGATATAGAAAAAAATTATGAGCCAAACCTCGTTGCCTGAGTTTAGTTTGATGCTCAGAACACACACAGAGGAAGGAGAGAAGGTGTGCCAGGTTTTTCTTCTGGGCCACCAACCAGCTCCCAAATATTGACATGGAGACCTATTATTAGATCTGAATGCTCAGACTAGCTTAGGCTCATTTCTGGCTAGCTCTTTTAACTTAAATAAACCTGTTTCTCTTCATCTGCCTTTTGCCTGGAGACTTTTTCTTTCCTTTTTTATATCTGACTTTAATTGCTTCTCCTGTTTGTCTGGCAGCTGCCCGTCTTCTCTCCTCTTCCCTCCTCCCTTGCTCCTCCCCCAGCCTAGAGTGCTCCTCCCGTTCAGTCTCTCTACCTGCCAGTGCCCCCCCCCAACCCCTCCTCTAACTAGCTATTGGCTGGTCAGCTTTTCATTAGACCAATCAAATGCCTGAGGCAGCCACTGGCAAAACAGCAACACATCTTTATATAACTAAACACACATCCTTATATTATTAAACAAATGCAGCATAAACAAATGTAACACATCTTTACTCAGTTATAGTAATATTCCACAGCATAAACAAATGTAACTGGAGCTGGTCAGTGGTAGCACATGACTTTAATCCCAGTACTAGGGAGGCAGAGGCAGGTAGATCTCTGTGAGTTTAAGGCCAGCCTGGTTTATAGAGCTAGTTCTAGAACTACACACACACACACACACACACACACACACACACACACACACCCCAAAACAAAACAAACAAACAAACAAAAAGAAAAAACCAACAGGAAGAAAACAAAGAACTTAATTAAAAACTGAACAAAAGTGTTCATGGCTGGAGAGATGGCTTAGCAGTTAATAGCACTGACTGTTCTTCCAGAGGACTGGGGTTCAATTCCCAGCACCCACATGGCAGCTCACAACTGTCTGTAGTTCCAGTTCCCAGTTCCAGGCAAACACCAAGGCAAATAAATAAAAGTAAATAATAAAGTTTAAAATAAATAAATAAAAACAATAAAGCTGGGCATAGCGACTTGCATTTTTAATTCCAGCACATGGGAGGCAGAAGCAGGTGGATCTCTGAGTTTGAAGCTAACCTGGTCTACTGGGTGAGTTCCAGACAGCCAGGGCTACACAGAAAAATCAATCACCAATCAACCAATCAAATAAAAACTGTGCAAAAGGTTTGAACATCACTTCATCAAAGAGACTGCTAATAAGCACATGAAAGATACTTAATGACACCAACCTCTAGGGAGATGAGTTATAACCACACACCATTAAAACGAATAAAACAAAAACCTTGCCACTACCAAGTGCTGACAAGGATACAGAACAACTGGGATGCTTATATATTGCTAGCAGGAATTGAAGGCAATGTTCAAGCTTCTTGTACAGTTAACCATATAGTTTCTATATGACCTGGCAACCTCAATGCTGAAGAAATAAAATTGTAGGTTCTTGTGAAAAGTAGAATTGCAAACATCTGGGCAAGCCTAAATATCCATTCATCCACTGGATACTACCCTGCAATAAAGAGCAACAAACTCTCAATTATAGAACCTCAACAGATTTTCAATTTTGTTATGCAGTGAGAAGCCAGTCTCAGAGGCTACCAGGGTCATTGCATCTGAGGGACATTTTTTTTCAAATCAAAATTCCAGAGAGGAACCAGTAGTGTCAGAATGGGGGCAGAGAGCCCATGGACACCCGCACTATCCTCTATCTCTTTTGTATCTATCACTGTGGTGGCCACACACATCTATGTGTGTATGGAGTTCAAAGAACATGTATTATAAAAAGATGAGTATACTTTAGGTTTTTTTAAAAAATTTTAGTTTTATTTAATTTTTTATGTAAGTATCGGGTATTTTGCCTGCTTGTATCTGTGCACCACATGCATGCAGTGCCCATAGAATCCAGAGTAAGGCAACTGTAACTAAATCTGGTTTTAAACAGCCTTGGGAGTCCTCTGGGAGATAGAGAGAGAAGCTAGTGTATATAACCACTAGGCCATCTCTCCAGCTCCTATACTTGTTATTAAATAAAACACTGTATCTGGAAGAGAATCACTCAGGACATCCCTTCTAGGTCTTTGGGGGGAGTTTTAGCTGAAATAGTTAAAGTTTATGCTTCTGAGGGTCTTTCAGATAGAACTGGTGGCAATGTGACTTCCCAGCATGGGGAGAGATTCATTTGTCATTTTGTCACAGGCCTTCTTTGACCCTTTCTGGATGAAATAATCCTTCTATATCTATTCTCTACTGAAAATCAAACAAAACCCACTGGCCAGTGAGCTGCTTTGTGACATAGACACACACACACACTACAGGAACGGGAAAATAAAACTTGAAACCACCACACACTCAGTTTAGGAGAGTACAGTTTGTTCAGGGGGTCGGAAGTCTAGTGTGGAGCCTCTCGGAATAAAATCGAGATGTTGAGTGTCCTGTTTCCTTCAGAGGCTTCAGAGCTGCATGCCTCCAGCCTTACGGATTCTCAAAGCCAGCATCCCCGGGACTGAGTCCTCATTGTACTCGATTCTTTCTCTTTTGCCTCCCCACTACAAAGTCCTCCACCATGGTCCCTTTTCCTTCCCCTCCTCCTTGGGTGCTGGGTCAACCGGCTGGGTGTTGCCCGGGATAGGTATGCCTACATCCAATCCCAAGGAGCCTGTGGGGATGGTGGGGTCGCAGAGCACTCAGGGTCATCAGTCCGACCCAAAGGCAGCTGATTAGCAAGCTACAATAACTTCTGACACCAATGACCCTGAATCAAGGTAGTCTGCAAGGATTAAAGCCAAACCCTCCTCTTCAGAGCCCATCTGGTGTCCCAGCACCACGCTCATCCTTGACAGGCCAGCTACAAATTCAGGATTTGCCCACCTACCCAAGTTTGACAATTAGTACAGAGACTTGCAGAGCTCCGCCAAAGGTTGTTTTTACAAACGCAAAAAGATTCAAATCAGAAACAAGAAAACAGAGTCACACGGGCGTGCGGTCTGCTGGGTCCCCAGCACGAGGTTTTCATTGTATTCTGAGCAGCAAGAATGAGTTCCCAGGAGTCCACAGGGGGCAGCGGCACAGAGCGCCTGCTGCTAGCCCAGGAGGCTTTCTTGAGTTTGTGTTAGAGTTTTTCCTTACTGGGGTCGGCTGCCTCACTGCTGCCTCCATTTTAGCCTCTCTCCCCTCTGGAGGTTGGGTTGATTCCTTTTGACTTAAACCTCCCACCTCCCAATCACATCCACCCCTGGCCCTGACCTCATCAGCATAAAATATGAGAATTTCAGCACAGCCTTAGAGATGCAGATCCCAAGCCTTTTGATAAGAAGATAACCCCTCTCCCGCTTCCCGCACCAGGCAGCCCAACTCTCTGTACATACCCTTAATTTTAGCTTCAAACTCACTTCCCTTAGGCTAGGTAACACACCTAGGGTTTGGGGAACAGTGTGTGAATATCTTTAGGGAGACCATTCTGCCCACCACAACCTGAAGGCAGTCTCTTGCTTTTGGTCACAGCATTGATCTGCCTGCTGTGTGTGATCCAATTTCTTTGGTTGTTTGTATATTGTCTTTCTCCACCTGCGGAGTCTTTCTCTACTCTGCAAGGGCAGGATCTGACCTTATGTTGTCCTGGGCACACTGCTGGTGTCACATGACTGGGGGACAAAGAGAGAGGACATGGTTTTTAGGTCAGGCTCAGAGGGTGAGCAGAATGGTTCAGGGTGAGCAGAGACTCTGCACAAAGAAGAGCCAGCACATATGGGCAAGGGAGGACAAATGGGTGGGTTCAGTTTCTGAGTTACTGCTATGTCCAGTGTGGGCTAGCTGCCCATAGGGGCAGAGAGACCAGCCAGCAACGCCAGCCAGCATAGATGCAACTGCTCGCTATACCCGAACGACTTGCCTTTCCTCTCCAGTTGGGGTCCACCATGCCAGCACCAGGGTGAGGCAGATGGGCACAAACTCATACCGGAATCAAACAGGGGTTCAAGTCTCACTTCGGCTGCTTGTAGCCATGGCTGTGAGTAAGATACCTCACCTCTCTCGGGCGTCACAGTGGTTGTTCACTCAGCACTGTTTTTCAACACACACCTTTGCTTTCACCTGTGTGCAGCTTGCGACCTTGGCCACCAGTCAGCATCGCAGCAGGTGGCACAGATCTGGCTAATGAGCCAGAGACAGAATCTCTGTGAATGATGCTCTGGTTATAGAAAAGATCCTATAAAAGGGGGAGGGGGCTCAGATAGAAATAATTTGATTTTTTTTCTCCTTCTTGCTTTGAATGCCAAATGATAGCAGATACCTCGGGTACATGACAATCGCCAAGTAATCCCAAGGGAAGCCTTAAGGTTACCACAGAGCGAGCGCGATCTGTAGCCAGTCATTCTTGGGGTAGTAGATGGTATTTTGTGAATATTTGGAGATATTCTCTGAGACTCTCTACTATTAACCAGGCTGGGCATTTTTACCAAGGTTGTGTGCCAGGAATTCCTTTTGCCAAGGACAAAGAGTGAGGTTCCTATTCCTATTGCATTTACATGTTGGGGGAAGAGACAGAAACTACAAAAGCAGAGTATTTGTGAATGGAGATGCTATTCAGTGAAGGTGAGGGCACAGTGGGCATAGATCTTTATGATAGAACTCTGAGAACGTGACTCCTCATTGAGACCTGAATGTGCAGTTACAAACAGGGCAAAGGGCAGGAACCGCATGGGCAGAGGGAACAGTGGAAATAAAGAAAGGCCTTGGCACAGAGGCAAATGAGCAGGTCAGGAAATGGGCAGTGAATGCCGGGGGGAATGGGAGGTGAACCAGATGGTACATGCAGAATGAATTTGTTTTAGATGCAGACAGGAAGCCACTGGAAGGCTTCTATGGGGGTAGGGGATGACAATGGCTGAATACTTGGCATACCAATAAATGCCCCAAAGCCATAGAGAGGGGGTGTTGAACCTTCACCTTCTCAGGTCCAGCGGCTCCTCCACACCCCAGCTCCTGATCAGGAGACCCCTTGGGCTGCATTTTAACTCCTCTCCCGGGGCCATTTGCTCCCTCCAGAGCAGAGGACTATAATTGCTGCTTTCCACAATGACATAAAAATCTAAAAGGCACAATCAATACAGAGGCACACACATCATGGTTTTCATTGCAAACGATAAAAGTGTAAACAGCAGGGGGTGTCGGGGCTCCGTAGGCTGCAGTGGGGGTGGGGTACTGCACTGGTCTTCCTGCCCACCGTTTCCAGAACTGTTATCCTCCCTAGCCTGGGAATGCTATCTCCCCTTGCTGGAACATGGGTTTTTCTTTCTTCCAGTTCAGCAGCCTGCTTCTAACCCTGATTTCTGAATTCTGATCTGCTCCTTGCTTGTTTGCATTTTCTATATCTCCCCAAATATGATGCTCCAAGTGGCTTCCTAGATGCAGTTCTTGGGACAAGGGTGTCTCCAGAGCTTATGAATTGACCTTGACCCTGTTTCTTGCCCAGCCCTTAACAATCAGCTTTTTTCCCTCCACGTCCAGCCCACCACCCACAGCTTGTGTGACAATGTGCACAGAAACATTTATGTCTCCAGCTTTCACATCCTCGCGGCGACGACTTCCTCAAACTGGTTACTTAATGAACGTCATCCAATTCCGCTTCTGTCTTGCCACAGCCTCATTTGCGAAAGCCAATCTGCTTTATGATTTTAACCTCTGGCTAGAAACTGCTCCCAATTTCATGTCATCCATAAACTTGATGAACGATTAGCTTGCTTCTCTGCAGTCATTCATTTATCCCACCAGCACTTAGTGAGCGCCTACTGGATGTTAGGTTCTGGCTATACAAGGGCAGGAAAAGCTGGCCCCGTGGGCCTTGTGTGCAGGTGGTGTACCAACCTGTTACAGTTCCCGTTCCTGAGATCTGGGCTTCTTTGGGAGGAAGAAGTTTAAATTTCCTCAAAGATGATGCACGAGAGTTTTATGGCACGAGAAATGGTTTCCTGCACATGTTCATATCCAGGCACTCAGGGCCTTGCAGTGTCAGGCTCGCAGCCATTTGGAGCCAGAGGCTTTCTGTCTTCCAGCATGCTCATTTCTATCCTAGGTTCGTCCTCAGGCTTGTGTGGTAGGTAGCAAATGGGAAGAAGAAAGCCAGCCTCTTTCTTGACAAATGCACCAAAAGTCTATGTGAGACTCCATGGTGGATCACTTACGAGGTCACTGTGTCCAACCACGATCCATCAACATACCAGGTGTAACACAAACCCTCAGATTGGCTCTGCCTGAGTCACGTGGCACTGAGCCCTGGCATTGGGGTAGAGTCAGCTGCATTTTAGTAAAGCTATAGACTGAAAGATTCCCAGAGGTAGTTGTCATTAGTGCAGAGAAGGGTGAATGAATGCTGGTCTTTGTCAAAGATGCTACATCTTCCTACCTGCTTGGATCTAACTGGCCAAATCCTCTGGAGATGTGAGTGGAGCCCCAAGACCTCTCCTACCTCATTCCGCCTTCTTCAGTGGGCTGGCTCTTGGCTTTCTGCCTTCTTGGACACTGGCAAGTCATTCCAGCCATTTCTCACGTGCTTGACCTTTTAATCATTAAGATCTTTCAATCCCCAAATCCAGCTTCCTAGAGGCTAGACCTCCCAGGACCTTCCAGTCGGCTTCCTGGGCTACGGTAGTCTCTGCCCACTGCCCCCTTCCTTGAAGACGTACAGAGCAGTGAGTGGATCACAGAGGATGGGGCTGTGCTTCTGTGACAGATCAGATGTCTGGGTTTTTTTCCTTTTTCTTACTGGTATGTTCTGCTGATTCCATGTTGGGTTTATCACGTGGCTGCTACATGCCAAGAATTCTTATCTCACCCAACGCCATGTTGGGTTATTGGACTAGCACATTTACCACATAGCTGCTATGTGCCAGGAATGCTTACAGATATCTTTTTGTATGCTGTAAATATCATTGGTTAGCAAAGAGACTGTTTCGGTCTATGGTAGGGCATCTTAGAAGCAGTCAGGAAATCACAGCATAGATTAAAAAAAAGGCAGAGTCAAAAGAGACGCGATCCAGCCACCCAAGAAGCAAGATGTAAAAAAATAAATAAGCTACGGGCCATGTGGCAAGACAGATTAATAAAAATAAGTTGAGTTATGATACAAGAGCTAACTAGCAATAAGTCTAATCCATAGGCCAAACAGCATATAATTGATATAAGAAGCTTCTGAGTCATTCTGGGGACTAAGCAGCAGTGGGCGGGTCTGGACCACTAGTTAGGCCAGGGCAAACCCTTTACTATACACCACCACGATGATGGTGGATTAAACCTCTGAAGCCCTAAGTAAGGCCCAACTAAATGTTTTCCTTTGTAAGTGTTGCCACAGCCCTGGTGTCTCTCTATAACGTTAGAATGGTGATAAGGACAGCAACTCTCCAGGATCCCCCAGGCCTTCAGTGCCGGATTGGGACTGCTCAGACATACAGCCTCATGGACTGAACAACTACCTGATTCTCAACCTCCCCAGTGAGAGACAGTCATTGTTGGGCTTCCCTGGCCATATTATGTTAGCCAACAGGATGAATAAAGCCCCCCCCCTTTTTTTTAAGAAAACAAAAATAAAAAACAAACTTTTATTTATTTATTTGCCTTGCTGTTTGCCTGGAACTGGGAACTGGAACTACGGACAGTTGTGAGCTGCGATGTGGGTGCTGGGAATTTGGTTCTCCGGAAGAGCAGCCAGCGCTCCCAACCCTGACCTGAGTCATCTCTCCAGCCCTGAACAAAGCCCCTTTTAACATATGCACTCAGTCCAGCCTGGCTAGCTTGGTGAGTAGAGCATGAGTCTGGACTCTACAGATACATCCATTTGATCAGTTCTGTTCCTTGGAGAATCCGAGAATCCTGACTAATAGATGTGGCATAGGTCCAGCTACAGTGAGGAAAAGACACAAAGGAAGGGACATCCTCCTTTCCAGGCCACTTCCCAGAATTCTGAACAGCATTATGGTCATAATTGAGGTGCTGCATTAAAAAAAAAGTCAGAGTTAAAATATAAACTATAAACATCAAGAATGCAGGGGAACATACATAAGAAGGCTTGGATCTGGGTATGGAATGACCAAGTTACCCATACAGAAAAGAACTGGGCTCTGGGAAACAAGGAAGAAGGTCTAGGTAGGCTCCTGAATTCCCCAAAGATCCTCCTGGCGGGGCACACACAAGGCCTCACTGCCCTTTCTCCTAGTAAATTTGTGACTTTTATGGGCATTTACTTCTTTCCAAAAAAGTACATCAAGTACATTTTATATATTCCTGCATTAAATTCTAGTTGTAACAGACTGAATTGTGGGTAAGAGCGGCTTTTAAAAACATCTCCCTTTAAGGGCTAGAGAGATGACTCAGCAGTTATGAACAGTGGCTGGTCTTCCTGAGGACCCAGGTCCAATTTCAGCACCCACATGGTGACACACAACTGCCTATAACTCCAGTTACAGGGGATCTGATGTTGTATTCCGGCCACCATGAGCACCAGCCATGCATGTGGAATATAGACATGTAAGCAGGAGAAACATAATACATATAAAATAAATAATAGGAATAAATCTTAAAATTACCATGCATATAAAATAAGAATGGAAAAGCAGAAAAGGAAGGAAGTAAAGGAAGGAAGGAAGGAAGGAAGGAGGGAGGGAAGGAAGGAGGGAAGGAGGGAGGGAAGGAAGAAGGAAGGAGGGAGGGAA
>PVIH01029152.1:0-14128 GCA_004025045.1 Sigmodon hispidus | reverse complement strand
AGTTCAATCAAGGATGCCTCTCTGAGTGACTCACCTGCAGTTCTGAATCCACCTTCTCTTCTGTCTCCAAGAAGGGGTCTCCCGTCGGTGCGAAGGTGTTTCGATTCCCGGGTTTCAAGCACCAGTTGTCCCGCGCCCTGTCTTCGCCTGCGAAGAAGAACGCAGTACGCAGTTTGGATCCTTCTGCAGCAAGTTTATTACAAAATGGGAAGAAGACCCCGACCCCTTGCCAGGAGCTGGCTTTTATACTGTTAAGCCCTCGCCTCTAATGTCTCCCCTTCTGATTGGTTGCGAACTCTCACCTGAGATGACGCAGGGACAGAGGGCTTGGCTCACAGAGTGGAAACTTACCGGGGGACATGTGCAGATACGTTGTTTATCGCCTCGGCCGCGCCTTGGTACTGGAAACCGGCACCATCTTGCCTGCTTGACCGGGCTCCCGGCTCCCTACATGTGGATGCATGCATGTAGGTTGCATGCATGTGTGTGTGGATTCATGTGAAGACCAGAAGTCAATGTCAGATGTTTTCCTCAATCACTCGTCTGGCTTATGTATTGAATTATTATTTATTTTGTATGATAGTCTCTCAGAAAACCTTGAGCTCACTGATTGGCTAGACTAGTTGGCTACTAAAAATTTTCCTGTCTCAGCTTCCTAGGTGCCAATATGACATGCCCATACCATTGTGTCTGGATTCTTACATGGGCCCCTGTGATCCAAAGACACTTGTACTTTCTTAACAAACACTTTACTGACTAAGGCATTGACTCCCTCTGAGCAATATCACTATAAGAAGAAAATGTAGAGCAGAAAACAGGCTGGCTTTCACTTCACTTGTGCCCTGTGTGAGTGTTGTAGTCAAGAAAGCTCTCTATGATGATCCTTGGAATGCTCCTATGACCCTTATATTCCTCCAGGCAGTCTAGGCCTACAATTAAGAAAAGAGGATCAGTAATTATGGGAATTCTACACAGTCTAGACAGGTTCTGTAAGTTACCTAGCATCAGAGAGCTCATTTACAGAGGTCTGAGTTTCAAACCATGACTGGCTGACCACTGATCTTCCAAATCCTTCCACTTCATAAAATGGCAGCATCTAGACCCTGTGTGTCACGCAGGCCAATTTACCTGATAGACTGCTCCATTTATCATTTAGTTGGTACCAGCAGATGTAGAGAGGTCTTACCTTGGAAATTTCTAAGAGGCTAGGCTCTGGTTTCTCCAGAGAAAAGGAGCTAGACTGGATGGAGATGGGAAACAGTATATACTGAATGTTGGCACACAGGCAGGTACATCACTAGTGGCAGTCAGGTGGTCTCTTGGGACATTTGAAGCCATAAAGGAGGTAGATCCAAATGCCCCCTGGAAAGGGCTAATATTTCAAGGATTCATGGCATCCATTTCCTTCCCTGTTGTTAAACATAATTTCCTAAATTCTGTTTTTAACAAAAGCAGATGTTTTGTACCCAAAGTCTCTTTAAAGAAAATAAGTCTTTCCTCAACCATAGCCCTGCCAGAGGCCATCAATGCAGAAGTGAGGCACTGTGTCATTTAGCTATGTTCTAGCCTTGAGCTCTTGGTGGTATCTCAAAGTTGTTTTGATTTGCATTTCTCTATAGCTAAAGATGATGAGCACTTTTTCAAGTGCCTTTCAGCCATTTGTAATTCCTCTGCTGAGAATTTCCTTTTTAGATCTGAACCCCATTTTTTGATTGGGTTATTCAAGGTTTTGAGCTCCAGATTCTTGAGCTCTTTATATATCTTAGAGATCAGTCCTCTATCACTTGTAGAGTTGGTGAAAATCTTTTCCCATTCTGTAGGCAGTTGTTTTGTCCTATTGACAGTGTCCTTGCCTTTACAGAAGCTTCCTAGCTTCAGGAGATCCCAATTATTGATTGTTGATCTTAGTGTCTGTGCCACTGGTGTTTAGGAAGTGGTCACCTGTGCCAATTTGTAGAAGTTCATTTCCCACTTTCTTTTCTATCAAATTCAAAGTGGCTGGGTTTATGTTCAAGTCTTTGATCCACTTGGATTTGAGTTTTGTGCAGGGAGACAGGCTTGAATCTATTTGCATTTTTCTACACACTTCCATCCAGCTATGCTAACACCATTTGTTAAATATATTATCTTTTTTCCATTGAATGTTTTAGGCCCCTTTGTCAAAGATGAGGTGTTCATAGGTTTTTGGGTTAATGTCTGGATCCTCAATTTTATTCCATTGATCCACAAGTCTGTTTTTATGACAGTACCAGACTGTTTTTTATTACTGTATCTCTATAGTATAACTTGAAGTCAGGGATGGTTATACTTCCTGAGGTTCTTTTGTTGAGTAAAATTGTTTTTACATTCCTGGCTTTCCTGTTATTCCAAATGAAATTGAATATTGTTCTTTCAAGGTCCAAAAAATATTGTGTTGGGATTTTGATGGGCAGTGCATTGAATCTGTAGATTGTCTTTGATAGAATTGCCATTTTTACTAAGTTGATCCTACCTATCCAGGAACATGGGAGAACTTTCCATTTTCTGATATCCTCTTCAATTTCTTTCTTCAGTGATTTAAAATTTTGTCAAATAGTTCTGTTACTTCTTTGGTTATAGTTACTCCAAGGTATTTAATACTATTTGCAGCTATTAAGAAAGGTAATGTTTCCCTTATTTTATTTTCAGCTCCTCTATCTTTAGTGTATAGAAGGGCTACTGATTACTTTCAGTTAATCTTGTATCCTGCTACATTGCTGAAGGTGTTTATCAGCTGTAGCAGTTCCTTGGAAGAATTTTGTGGGTCACTTATGTATACAATCATAACATCTGCAAATAGAGTTAGCTTCACTTCTTCTTTTCCAATTTGTATCCCCTTAATCTCTCTTCATTCCCTTATTGCTTTAGCTAAAACTTCGAGAACTATATTGAATAGATAAGGGGAGAGAGGACATCCTTGTCTAGTTCCTGATTTCAGTGGGATTGCTTTGAGTTTTTCTCCTTTAAGTTTGATACTGGCTGCCCCCTTCTTGTAAATCGCCTTCATTATATTTAGGTATTCTCCCTGTATTCCTGATCTCTCCAGGGCTTTAATCATAAAGTAATGTTGGATTTTGTCAAAGGCTTTTTCTGCATCTAAGGATATGATCATTTCGTTTTGTTCCTTTAGTTTGTTTATATGATGGATAACAATTACAGTTTTTGGTATGTTAAACCAGCCCTGCATTTCTGGGATGAAGCCTACTTGGTCGTGGTGGATGATATCTTTTATACTTGTTGTATATGGCTTGCCAAAATTTTTGCCAACACTGTATTCTTAAAGTAGCATCTATAGGTACTCAGATAGGATTTCAATTTCATTTGCTAATCCCAGTTTAATTATTAATGAATGTGAATCAAGTGCTAAGTCACTTTAAATTACTAAGAGAAAGGGTAAAATCCTGGTAGAATTATAAGGTCACCACTGGAAACATATGTGAAAAAAACATTTATAGGCCTTAAGAAATAGTGTGAGATCATCAGAGAAACTTTCTCCCACAGTGGACAGAAACAAATGCAGATATCTACAGTCTCAGACAGTCCTTGGAAATGGACAACTCTAAATGGGCTGTCTCCATCAAATGCTCCCCCTCCAGAGTTTATAACCCCACAGAAGAGGAAACATTTTACTTTCCAGAGGAGATGAAGGATACCAGAAGATCAAGCCCCCATGAATGAACTGATAAAGGTTCATATGACCTTACAAATATTGAAGCACCAAACACAGAATATCAGCTGATTTATAACAGGTTTTCTGCATGCCCGTTGTAGTTTTCAGCTTATACTTTTATGGGACTCCTGAGTGTGTGAATGAGCATGTCTCTGACTTGGGCCTATTCTTGAGGCTCTCTTCCTTCATTGGGTTGCCTTGTTCAAACTCTATATGACAGTTTTTGTCTTATGTTATTATATTTTATTTTGTCATGTTTGGCTGCTATCACTTAGAAGCTTGCTTTTTTATAATGAAGGGCATAAAGGCAGTGGATTTGGTGGGGAGGAGAGGTGGAGAGTAACTGGGGAGAGTAGAGGAAGGGAAACTATAATAGCATATATTGTATGAGAAAAATACATTTTAATAAAAAATATTAGCATAAGAAAATGTTTTGGGAACTTATTTTTTGTGTCCAGGGTCAATCCATAGACTCTGATCTCAGCTCTCCTTAGCAGACAGGAGCTACGGATTGTCTGGGAGGGGCTCCTCCACTCAAACCTAAAAGAGGGGACCTTGCAGGTCAGACCCGCCTCCAGGGCAAACTGCATCATCAGAGAATGACTGAGGATATGAAATTCAGATACCTGTCCAGAGCAGAGTCAGAGAATGAGCAGACCCTGTGCTCAGAGGAGATAGGAGACAGACAAGGCCTCTTTCCACAACTGACTAGGAGCTGCCTAATAGTGAAGTACTGAAGGCATGGGCAGATGCCAGTACAAAAATACATATAACAATATAAAGAATAACAAGGCAACACCAGAAGAAACTGATGGTTCTACAACTACAAGACCTGAACAGAGCAGTGAAGAGGAAGCAGAAGGAAACAAAACCAAAAACACCTTTATAAAGTTTATTGAAGCCTTCAAAGAAGATATAAAAAATTCCCTTAAAGAAATAGAAGAAAATACGAATAAAAAATGGAAAAGATGAATAAATCATTGAAAGAAAACCAAGAAAAGGTAAACGAAAAAATGAAATAAACATTCCAGGAACTAAAAACTGAAATAGAGGCAATAAAAAAGGCATAAAATGAGGCAAAAGTGGAAATAAAAAATTTGAAGAAAAGAGCTGGAACTACAGAAACAAGCATAACCAACAGAATCAAAGAGATGGAAGAGAGAATCTCTGGAGTGGAAGACTCAGTAGCAGAAATAGATATATCAGTTAAAGAAAATGCTAAAACCAAAAAAGGCATAAAACAAAATGTTCAGGAAATCTGGGACACCATGGAAAGACCTAACCTGAGAATAATAGGAATAGAAGAAGGAGAAGAATACCAGCACAATGGCACACATAATGTATTCAATAAAATCATAGAAGAAAACTTTTTTAACTTAAAGAAGGAAATGCCTATAAAGATACAAGAAGCTTACAGAACACCAATTAGATATGAATCCCCCCAAAATTCTGCTCATCACATAATAATTAAACCAAACAACATACAGAACAAAGAAAAATTTTAAGAGCTGAAAAGAAAAGGGCCAACTTACTTATAAAGGCAGACCCATCAGAATAACACCTAACTATTCAATGGAAATGATGAAAGCAAGAAGAACTTGGTAAGAAGTTATACACACACTAAAAGAGCATGGCTACCAAACTAGACTACTATATACAGCAAATTATCAATCACCATAGATGGAGTAAACAAGATATTTCCTGACAAAGTCAGACTGAAACAATACCTATCTACCAATCTGGCCCTCCAGAAAGCATTAGAGGGAAAACTCCAACCTAATGATCCCAGATACATCCATAAAACCACAAACAATAAATAATCCCACAGAAGAAAAGCCCAGAGAAAGAAAATATATAGAAGCTACTACCAAAAATAGCAGGAAATATTAATCGGTGGTCACTAATTTCCCTTAATATCAATGGACTCAACTCACCTATAAAATGGCACTCACTAACATGATGGAAACAAAAACAGAAGCCATCCTTCTGCTGCATACTAGAAACACACCTCAACCACAAAGACAGAAACAGGCTCAGAGTAAATGGTTGAGAGAAGATTTTCTAATTAAATGGCTCTAAGAAACAAGTTGGGGGTTGCCATCCTAATATCTAACAAAGTAGACTTTAAGCTAAAAGAAATTAAAAGGAATCAAGACGGATATTACTTATTCATCACAGAAGCAATTGGTCAAGAGGAGATTTCAATTCTGAATATTTATGCCCCTAACATAAGGACACTTACTTATGTAAAAGAAACACTGCTAAAGCTCAAATTCCATATCAGTTCTCACACCCTAATAGTGGGAGACTTTAATACCCCACTTTTACCACTTGCTAGGTCAACCAGACCTTAAGAAGTCTAACAGAGGTTATAATACAAATGGATTTCGTAGATATTTATAAAAGCTTCCACCCAAAGGCAAAGGAATATACATATTTCTCAGCTTCTCACGGAACTTTGTCTAAAATTGACCACATAATTGGTCATAAAGCAAATATCAATAGATCCAAAAAATGGAAATAATCCCTTATGTCATATAGGACCACAAGGACCTAAAGTTAGAGTTCAACATCATCAAAAATCAAAGGAAGCCTACCAACTCAAGAAATCTAAACATCACTCAGCTGAACCACCTCTGGGTCAAGGAAAAAATTAGGAAAGAAATAAAAGTATTCCTACAATTTAACGAAAATGAATCCACAATGTACCCAAACTTGTGAGACACAACGAAAACAGTCTTAAGAGGAAAATTCAAAGCACCAAATGCTGATATGAAAAGCCTAGAGAAATCCCACACTAGAGAACTAACAGTACAGCTGAAAGCCTTAGAACAACTAGAAGCAAACTCACCTAGAAGAAGTAGACGGCAGGAAATACTCAAACATAGAGCTGAAATCAATACAATTGAAACAAAAAGAACAATACAAAGAATCAATTAATCAAAGGGTTTATTCTTTGAGAAAGTCAACAAGATAGATAAGCCCTTATCCAAACATATCAAAAAGCAGAGACAGAGTGTCGCGCGTCACCTCGGCCAGCAAGGAAAATGCAACACCGGATCCTTCTGTCTGCAGTTTATTCGGGCCTTTTACAATCTGGTTTCTTCTTATCTTTCACTCACTCACTCATTCTGTCACTCACTCACTCACTCACTCAGACCAACAACCGTTCTCTCACGAATGATGAATGACCCCAGGGGAAGCCTGCTCTTAGTTAAATACCCTCAGGGCTTCCAATCCAAGATAGCCACATGGGCATCACCGATAGGCTCAGATACATGGAAGCAAGCAAGATCCTTGGCCTTAGCCAAATATGGAGTTGTTTACCAGGGAGAGCGCTCAAGGCCAACACCATCTTAAGGTGTGGCTGTACGCAGCTCCCTACAACAGAGGATCCAAATCAACAAAGTCAGAAATGAAAAGGGGACATAACAACAGTCCCCCAAGAAATTCAGAGAATTATCAGGTCATACTTTGAAAATATATATTCAACAAAAATGGAAAACCTAGAAGAAATGGTCAGCATTTTGGACAGGTACCATCTACCAAAATTAAATGAAGATCAGATTAATTATTTAAACAGGCCTATAACCCTAAAGGAAATTGAAGCTCTTATTAACAGCCTCCAAAGACAAAAAAAAAAAAAAACCCAGGTCCAGATGGTTTCAGTGCAGAATTCTACCAGACATTCAAGGAAGAACTACTACCATTACTCCTCAAATTATTTCACACAGTAGAATCTGAAGAAATATTACTCAATTCCTTTTATGAGGCCACAATCACCCTAATACTCAAACCACTCAAAGACACAAGAAAGAAAGAGAACTACGGGTCAATTTTCCTCATGAATATTAATGCTAAAATTCTCAACAAAATTTTGCAAACCATATACAACAATATATAAAAAGTATCATCCACCAAACCAAGTAGGCTTTTTCCTTGTAATGCAGGGTTGGTTCAACATATGATAAACTGTAAATATCATCCGTCATATAAACAAATTGAAGGAAAAAAACACGTAATCATATCCTTAGATGCTGAAAATACCTTTGACAAAATCCGACACTTCTTGATGATAAAAGTTCTGGAGAGATGGCGAGATCAGGAATACAGGGAACATATCTAAATATAATAAAAGTGATTTACAAGAAGCCAACAGCCAACATCAAACTTAATGGAGAAAAATTAGAGCAATCCCACTAAAATCAGGAACTAGACAAGGATGTTCTCTCTTCCCTTATCTATTCAATATAGTTCTTGAAGTCTTAGCTAAAGCAATAAGAGAATGAAAGGAGATTAAGAGGATATAAACTGGAAAAGAAGAAGTGAAACTATCTCAATTTTCAGATGATATGATTATATACATAAGTGACCCACAGAATTCCATGAAGGAACTCCTACAGCTGAATAACACCTTCATCAATGTGGCAGAATACAAGATTAACTCAAAGAAATTAATAGCCCATCTATACACTAAAGATAAAAGGGCTGAAAAAGAAATAAAGGAAACATCACCCCTTATAATAGCTCCAAATAGTATTAAATACCTTGGAGTTACTATAACGAAAGAAGTAACAGATCTGTTTGACAAAAATTTTAAGTCACTGAAGAAAGAAATTGAAGAGGATATCAGAAAATGGAAAGATCTCCCATGTTCCTGGATAGGTAGGATCAACTTAGTAAAAATGGCAATTCTTCCAAAAGCAATCTACAGATTCAATGCACTCCCCATCAAAATCCCAACACAATATTTTTTGGACCTTGAAAGAACAATACTCAACTTCATTTGGAGTAACAGGAAAGCCAGGATTGCAAAGACAATTTTGCTCAACAAAAGAAACTCAGGAGGCATCACAATCCCTGACTTCAAGTTATTCTATAGAGCTATAGTAATAAAAACAGCCTGGTACTGTCATAAAAACAGACTTGTGGATCAATGGAATCAAATTGAGGATTTTGGCATTACCCCAAAAACTTATGAACACCTGATCTTTGACAAAGAGGTGCAAATATTTAATGGAAGAAAGATAGTATCTTTAACAAATGTTGTTGGCATAGCTGGTTGGTAGTGTGTAGAAAAATGAAAATAGATCCAACCCTGCAAAAATCTCAAATCCAAGTGGATCAAAAACCTCAACATAAACACAGCCGCTTTGAACTTGATAAAAAAGGAATAGCTTCCAACAAATTGGCATAGGTGACCACTTTCTAAATATAACACGAGTGGCACAGACAGTAAGAACAACAATCAATACATGGGACCTCATGAAACTGAGAAGCTTCTGTAAAGCCAATGACATTGTCAATAGGACAAAACTACAGCCTACAGAATGGGAAAAGATTTTCACCAACCCTACAAGTGATAGGGGAATGATCTCTAAAATATATAAAGAACTCAAGAATCTAGAGCTCAAATCCTTGAATAACCCAATCAAAAAATGGGGTTCAGAACTAAAAAGGGAATTCTCAGCAGAAGAATTACGAATGGCTGAAAGGCACTTAAAAAGGTGCTAAACTTCTTTAGCCATCAGAGAAATGCAAATTAAAACAATTTTGAGATACCACCTGACACCTGTCAGAGTGGCTAAGATAAAAGTCACAGATGACAGCCTGTGCTGGAGAGGTTGTGGAGTATGGGGAACACTTCTCCATTGTTGGTGGGAGTGTAAGCTTGTTCATCCACTCTGGAATGCAATATGGTGGTTTCTCAAAAAACTAGGAATCTGTCTCCCCAAGGACCTAGCAATATCATGACTGGGTGTATACCTGAGAGATGCACATTCACACTCCAAAGGCATTAGCTCAACTATGTTCATAGCAACATTATTCGTAATAGCAAGAACCTGGAAGCAACCTAGATGTCCCTCAACTGAGGAATGAATTAACAAACTGTGGTACATCTACAGAATGGAATACTACTCAGCAGTAAGAAAAAATGATATCCTAAAATTTGCAGGCAAATGGATGGATTTGGATAATATCCTCTTAAGAGAGGTATCTCAAACTCAGAAAGACAAGCAGGGGATGTACTCACTCATTAGTGGACTCTAAACAAAATATCAAAAAGCAAATCATGCCCAAGCCCCAATCCACAACCCCTGAACAGCTTTGGATCTGAAACACCTTGGAGTGGCACCTTGGATCCCACTCCCTCTAGAGGATCACCTGATCCAGTCTTGATTTTGGGGTGAGGAAACTGGATCTGCCAGGAGTGGATGCTGAACTGAGTATTATAGGGACCTTTGGACCTCTTGCCCATGCTGGGGAGGAGATGAGGAGATTTGAGAAGAGAGAATGACTGGAGGGGATGGAGAGGGGGAAGAGTCCTTGAATAAGGGTATAGACGGATTGAAATGTGGACCTTGAATAAGGATATACAGGATAGAAAGTGTGACTTCTTTGTTTATAATAATAATAATAATAATAATAATAAAAAGAAAAATTTAAAAGAAAAAAAGAAATGTGACTTTATTCATAAAGAAAAAATGAAATAGAAAAAAAAGCCAAAAGAAAAAAGAAGCTAGAAACAACCTAGTTGCCCTTCAATTGAGGAATGATTTAATAGCTGTGGTACATCTATACAATGGAGTACTACTCAGCAGTAAGAAACAATGATATTATATAATTTTCAGGCAAATGGATGGATTTGGAGATTATCCTCATGAGCGAAGTTTCACAATCCCAGAAAGATGAGCAGGGGATGTATTCACTCATTTGTGGACTTTAAACAAATAGCAAAGCATGTCCAAGCTGCAAACCACAAACACTGAACAGCTTGTGATCTGAAGCACATTGAACTGGCACTTTTTAGCCCATTCCTTCCAGAGGGACACTTGAGCCAGTCTTGATGTGGGGATGAGAAAAGTAGATTTCCCTGGAGTGGATGCTGAACTAAGCCACCTTGGGACCTACTGTCCTTTCCAGGGAGGAGATAAGGAGATGGGGAGAAGAGTGACTTGTAGGGATGGGAGGGGAAGGGCATTTGAACTCCTTGTTTATGGATATGTGGATAAAAAATGAGACTTTATTAATAATTTAAAAAAAAACAAAAAAAGAAAGAAAATGTTTCATGAAGTGCCTCACAAGTCTGCTTAGAATTTTAGGTAAAGTCATTAATTGATTGTGTATGCATGATCATTCATGGCTATGAGCTCACTATTAGTAATAGAAACAAGGAATATATTAAAAGGGTTTGGTCACAATTATATAAGATAAAGTTCTTATTCAGTTAATGTATTCCTATTTTTAATAAGACATGGTAATTGTATATACTTATGGGTTAAGACTTAATCTTATGTTGATATTTTATATATGAATTCAATTTGTAATGATTAGAATAACTGTCATATCTATAATCACAGATATTTGTCAAACAATATTATCATCTCATAAATGTCATATTTTATTGGAAATACTTAGTGATTATTGTAAAATTTAAAGTTAGTTGTCAAGTATGTATTTTCAGAGTTCTGGAGTCTTGAAAGTCTAAGGTGATCAATGTGCCTGTTGGTATGTGTCTCCCTACTTTATAGATGATTTTTTATTCCAGAAGATTCTAGAAGAACTTCTGGCCTTAGGTTTCAATTTATGAATTTGGCGGAAGAAACAAGGGATTCCTGAATACTGATGTGTTTCATGGGATTGTTCAGTTTGCCTTCATGCTATCTATAAGCAATACATTTTTTAAACATATTTTTGGATTAATGCTATTATTTAGCAAATGTTCATTATTTTGACTCCTGTGAGTACACTTTAAAACTATTCTTTTCTTCCATGCTTTTATCATAGAACAGTATTTCTGCATGCCTTTTAACTAATCAATAACTTGTAGTATTCTTGTGTTATATATGAGTAAAATCCCAACTTGCCACCTATCATATGACTCTGTGAGGTTTCTCTTTAATAATTCAATACAATTTTTATCAATTAATTTTGTTATTTGACAGTTTTGTAGACTGTATGGAATATATTCTGAATAACCTCTCCTCTCACCATCTCTCAGTTTCCTTTTGTCCCTAGCACCCCCAACTGAAACCAGTCTCATTCATTACCAGATAGATAAATTTTTGCCCTTGTAGCATTCATCCCATTTAGTTATTCAGAAGACTCTATAGAGACTACTTTAAAACCATTTTTAGCCTGATGTATTTTTAGATTCAGCAGCCTCACATTTACAAAACTTTGAATAAAACTACTTTTAAAAATAATTATAAACAAAATTAAAAATACCTGAAGTTGTTTGAGACTGAAAACATGAATTATCTTTTGGCAGTAGAAGGCTGTTGACACTGAAGGTTAAAAGCAAAGGGATGGATATTGACTTCCACATCATGAGTCTTCTAAAGAGTAGCAGCTTCTATTCAAATCCTGTAAAAATCCATTTACCAGATATTCCCACACATATGTTAACTCTAATAATAGTCAAATTTCTCCAGTATACTGAATTCTGTATCATTTCTGTGGGAGTAAGAGAGAAAAACAAGTTGCAAGTTCAAAAGCATTGCCTTTAAGAATTAGTGGTATCCTTGGAGTTCAATTTTTGTTCATTTGGGAAAGACATATTTCTTTCAACCTGATTTTTTTAAATACTAGGGACCTCACTTTTAGTTATTGTTTATGTGAATACACCAAGCTAAACACTTCAGGGAATATAACTTCCGGAACCTTGTAAGGAAAAGTGGCTGTGATGTCACAGACCCTTGAAGAAAACTTCTAAAAGTGATATTTGTCCTGACAGAAACTAACCAAGAAAGATGAGGAATGAATAAGGTGGGATCCAACAAGACAGTAGTAAAGAATGCAATAATTTATGAATTATTTTTTTCCTGAGCTCAATAGAAAAACTCAATGAAGAAAGGCAAAGGCTTAACCACTGGGTACATTTATGATTCTTAATGATTAATAACTTGAAGACTGAGAAATTTGGATAGCATCGGTCATAGAAATGGAAGAAAGTGATGAACCTGAGCAGCCTATCTCATTAGGGAGGCAGGAATTTAGAAGGAGAAGACGACCCAGCCAACCAATGGTAGACAAGTCCCAGCAAACTGATGTGACAGAAAAAAAGAAACCTGTAGCTGTAGTACAACCTCCTGCTCCCAAAGCTACCCTCAGTATTGATAATATTTCTGGAAGCAAAGACAACTACTCTTCTAAAGAATATGAGTCTCTTAGACTGTCTTCTCAACTTCAGCAAACTTGGGTGAAGAGGAAGCGTGGCATGGAAATGAATGATAAATCTCTGCAAACAGAAGTTCCTGTGGAAGAAAAAGTGCAAGTCATATTCACTGACAAAGCACTTACCCTTGAAGAAAACCCAGCTGACATTGGAGAAATAGCTCCTGAATTGCCACAGAGTGTTCCAGGTGTAGAGATTCCAACAAGCAGACTGACAAATCAGTTAATAGATAGATCTCAGCAGACCAGCTGTACTGGTGACTGGAGTCTGTTGAACATTTGCCCAAAAGATAAAGTGGACAAAGAACAGCAGACCTACTTCAGTGAGTTAGAAATTACTATCATGTCTATGCCAAGTAGTTCTTTGATTAAGTCAAAAGAGGAAACCATACCTGTTGCACAAGATGGTCCCTTGTTTGAAGTAAATGGTTGTCTTGAAATAGAGGTACTATCAACTGAACAAGTCTCTGATGCCATGATGCCTTTCACTGCAGGGGAGTTTTCTGGTAAAATCCAGGCTCTACCAGCTGATGAGCTAGCTTCTGTAGAAGAGCCCGGTGATACTAGTCATCTGTCAATGCAAGAGGCTATTGTATATGAGCCTGGTGATCAACAACCCCCACAAGGAGCTGAAGTGGATGCTTCAAAAATTTCTCCAGAAATTCTGGTTTCACAAGAAGTTCTTGTGAAAGTCCAAAATTTAGCAACTGAGGCTCTCCTTGAAACCTCAGGCAAGGGAGAGACTGCTACTGCTGAAGAGTCCACTGATAAAGTTCATCCTCCACCATCTGAGGAGGCTTCTGAAGAAGCACATGTGGAAGTTCAGTTACCATTAAATAAGCAAGCAGTAGAAGCAGTCTCTGCAGAAATTGTTAATGTACTAGAAGAGGAATTTCCTATAGAAGAGGTATTTGAAGGACCTCAGCCTGCATTAGCTGAGGAAGTCTCTGCAGATAAGACTACTGTAGATGTTCAGCCTGCACCAGCAGAAGATACTCCAGTGGCCCCTTCAGAAGAAACCCTTGAAGAAGTTCAGTCTCTACCAATGAAGGATGGCCCCATAGAAATTCTACTCTCACCAGCTGAGGATGTCCTTGAAGATGATTCAATTCCGCCAACTCTGAGGGCCTCTGAAGAGGTTCTATCTCAACCAGCAGAGGAGACCCCTGCAGAGGTTTCACCTCCACCATCTGAGGAAGCACCTGCAGAGATTTCATCTCCACCAGCTGAGGAGGCACCTGCAGAGATTTCACCTCCACCAGC
>PVIH01029151.1:0-14129 GCA_004025045.1 Sigmodon hispidus | reverse complement strand
CAAGGCTGACACTGGGAGTCTTCCTTGATGGCTCTACTTTGTTGATTTGTTTGTTGATTTTTTTTTGAGAAAGTGCCTTCCACTGAACCAAGAACTATCACATGCCAGCTTTTACCAACAGAACCTTCTCCTGAGTCTCTCCAAACCCCCCATCACTTTTTAAAAAAAAAAAAAAAAAAAAAAAAAAACTTTTCTCTGTAGGAAAAACATAAGATGGAATCAATGACAGAATTACTTAATCTGAAATTTTTAATGCTTATAAGTGATAAAGGTGCTAGATACAAATTAGTACACATTTTATGATAGAATAAGTTCAGTTATAAGGGCAAGAAGTAAGATGTATGGAATGGAGTTAATGTAACTCTGTTGGCTTCAGGCTTGATTTATCCCAGTTATCTAGCCCTGGGCCTGACAGAATAGTGAGAGGCAGGGGAACTTGAAATATGGAAATGGCAGAAATCCAGGGGGGGGGGGGGGGTGTGTGTTTAATTTGAAGGGCATTTCTGGTGGCCTGCTCATCTCTGCTCATCGGAGTCCATAAAGCTTAAGCATGTCATTGACAGAACAGCCTGTGGGAGTTGACTGTCTCCTTCCATCATGTGAG
Source organism: Sigmodon hispidus (assembly GCA_004025045.1). NCBI lineage: Eukaryota > Metazoa > Chordata > Mammalia > Rodentia > Cricetidae > Sigmodon > Sigmodon hispidus. Next base: position 13,525 of record PVIH01029151.1, on the reverse strand, counting down.
TCCCAAGGAACTGGCTTAGGTTGTCAGTTAGATAGCAAGTGCCTTTATCTGCCTAGCCTCCTGTGGCCACACACTTGCTTTACTTTTCAGGTCGGTTGCAGGGTTTAAAAGATGGCTCAGTAACTAGGAGTACTTGCTACTCTTGCAGAGAACATGAGTTCAATTCCCAGCACCCACATGACTCTTTATGACTGTTTATAACTCCAGTTCTGGGAGAGTAGATAGCCTCTTCTGGCCTCTGTAGACGGTGCATGGATGTGGTACACTTAACATGTGGCAAAACACTCATATACTTAAAATAAAACAAAGTCTTTAGCCAAGCAATGGTGGCATGAGCCTTTAATCCCAGTACTCAGATGGCAGAGGCAGGTAGATCTCTGAATTTGAGGCCAGCCTGGTCTACAGAGTGAGTGCCAGGACTGTTACAGAGAAACCCATCTGGGGGGCGGGGGTTGCTTCATAATTGGAATTGATCTAAATTTGACCTTTCCTGCAGCATTGATGGAAGATCAATGCCATACTGATGGATGGTCTTTTTCTCTCCTGAGTCTGATCATAGAGCTCTCCTGTGTGTGCGTAGTGTGGCTATCGAAGGCCCACAGATGGTTTTCAGTTTTTAAAGGGTTTTGCTTCTTCTTTTTCTCTTCTAATGTACGTCTTCTACAGAGACTGCACAGCTACTCCTCATAGTTTCTGACGGAAGAGGTCTTTTCCTCGAAGGCAAAGACAGAGTCCTGGCAGCAGTTCGCGCTGCTCAGAATGCCAACATCTTTGTCATTTTTGTTGTGTTGGATAATCCCAATTCACGGGTGAGTGGTTACCCAAAGCCACAATTCTGCAGGTAAAGGGGCCCCTTGAACTTGCTCCGAACAGTGGTTACAGCTGTCTTCTGCAGTGCTGGGGCCTCATGCACTCCTTAAGTAAACTTCACACAAGTGAAGAAATGTCCTTCCCAACAACACAGAAAGAATGTAAGTCATGAGTAGGAGAGCAGAAGCCCTCCTAGAGTACAGTTCCTCTCTATATGAAAAGTATGGCAGTTGTCAAAGTGGACCCTGAGTTTCTTTAAGTAGAGGTCACCCTTCCCCATACCATCCCAGCACCTGGCCAAGTCACAGTCTAAAGAAGCATGGAGCTGTAGTTTGCACTGATCATGGGCAGCAGAGTAAGTCAGGATCTCTCCATAGAGCATAAAGACTGTTGGCAAGGAAAGCAGTTTTTTATCTGTTCCTTTTCCTTGATTGTTCCTTGTCCTAGATGGGGAACTCCTGAGTTTCCTTCTTCATGAGCACTTTGGAAATTTCTCTTATGTAGTAATAAAAAGTTTGTCAAGGGGGTCTGGAGAGATGGCTCAGGGGTTAAGAGCACCAGAGGTCCTGGGTTCAATTTCTTGCCACCACATGGTGGTTCACAACCATCTATAATGAGATCTGGTGCCCTCTCTTGGCCTGCAGGGGCACATGCAGGCAGAACACTATATATAATAAATAAATAAATAAATATAAATGGTTTGTCAACTAATTTTCCTATTTCTTTCAAAATGTCTTAACAGGATTCTATCTTGGATATTAAAGTACCGATATTTAAAGGACCTGGAGAGATGCCCGAAATTCGTTCTTACATGGAAGAATTTCCGTTTCCATTTTACATCATTCTTCGAGATGTGAATGCACTTCCTGAGACCCTCAGTGATGCCCTGAGGCAGTGGTTTGAGCTGGTGACAGCATCTGACCACTCATAGAGCAGGAACAGTCTGCGGGAGGCTGTGTGTGATCATGTCTTCGGCAGTGCTCCCTTTAAGACACCTGTTTGTGAACTCAGTGCTCTGACACTACTTCATCTTACATCTGATTTTTTAATGTATCCAGCAGTTATTAAAACAAAATTGCACTCTCTGTTTATATTAGTACATAGCAGAGCCTAGCACACGCTCTCAGCTCCTGCTGTGCTGAGCACTGAAGTCTCTCAGGCAGTGCCAGGGCCTGTGACTAGGGTCAGCTGCAGTCCAGCCACCTGCTGTCCTCTGCAGTGACCTCAGTGCCTTCCCTGAGGCGGCGCTCCCTTTTGGAGAAAGGACTAATTGGAGCTGTATTTCAGTCCTTGCCTTAAGCTCTACATGTAGAGTCCCTTGGTTGGGAACTTCTTATCCTGCTTAGAAAGCAGGAGACATAGCAGGGATGTTCTCATAAGCAACCAGCAGAGTTCTTCTCACAAAGGTGATCGCAGAGCTGTGCAAAAGCGAAGCCGCTTCTGTGCCCTTCACAGCGGCTGCTCGGGAGACTATGCAATAATGGAAAGGCGATCGATCTCCTTTCTTCGTTTTGACTGCCAGGGTCCCTGTAACTTATTTCCTTGGCTACCTTTCCCCGTGTTAAGAGGAAGAACTATTCCTCATGCTGCTTTCAAGCTACCCTGAGCCACGTCTTCCTGTGGAAAGGAATAGAAGATTGAGTATCCACGAAAGCTCGCCAGCTCCATCCTCCATCACAGAGAACACAGTAGTGTTGGATTCTTTGATGGGGTGGGAGCAGTTCGACTCGGGCAGAAAGCAGTGTTTGAATACTTGAAATCATGTGCTGTGTTCTCTTTAAATGTTGTTTGTAGACACTGTGCTGTGCATCTGTCTCCATGTCTGTTTCCAGGTTACACTGTGAAGAATGCTGCCCTTATGTGGTGGTCATAAAGACAGATTGCTTATTGTTTAACAAAGCGTCCTGAAGCATGTACTTAAAGTTATATTATTTTTTATTCAAAAACGCTATGCAGCTTATATTCTGAAAACTATTAAATAATTGTTGAGTTAATCTTTGGTCGCTCTTTTTACTTTTATTGATTCTTTGAGAATTTCACATTGACATCCCGATCTCACCCAACTCCCCCACCCCAGCCTCCCTCTACCCTTGCAACCCCTCCCCCAACAAAACAAAAAAGCAAGAGGAAGCAGTCCCTGGAGTTTGTCTCACAGTCACCCTTTAGTCCATTCCTCTTCACCAGCACCTGTTCATTGACACTCACTGGTCTGTCTAGAGGCCTCTGCTTTCCACTATCAACCAGGGGCTCTGGCTGGGGCTCCTCTGAGGTCCTGTGTCCTGGGGGTCCTTCTGCTTAGGATCTGAAGGTTTGTTCCCTTCACAGGCTCCAGCAGGTAGGTCATAGATGGGATGGATGTTGGGGTGGACCAACTCAGCCCTGGTTCTGGGCCTGGGTGGCAGCTGGGTTGGTCAGCCTACCCCCACTTCCCTATCTTCACCACTTGGGCAAGCTCTCCAGCACTGCTCAGCCAGCCTACCCAGTGCAACCTGCAATAAGCATGGCCAGTTCTGCTCTCAGGACCTTGGGTCTGACTCACCCACAATGGTCATGGGACCAGTTCTTTTGCCCACTGTGGGTAGCAAGGTGATAGGACCATCACACATGCCACCACATTGGGGGGGGGGCTCTCCTACAATGAAGTCAGCTCTGGTGTGCTGCCCAGGTCAGGTGCACCCCCATGGTGAGGGGTGGAGTCATCCTTCCTGGGGGAGGGGTGAGGGGGTATTGCTGCAGTATCCAACAAGAGGTGGGGCCAGCTTTGTCCTCCCCAACGTGTCAAACAATCCTGAAGAAAGGAGTGAGCATTGAGAAGAGACAGAATAGACAGAGTAGGGAAGGGTCAGTGAATAAGCCATAGTTATTACTTTTTATACACACCATAAGGGGGGCAAAAAATAATTTCCTTATCATCGATTCAAGGAATAAGCAATTGTAAAAACACCTCCTTAATTCTTAAAACTGCACCTGACCAAACATGCAGTTAGTTATTCAGCCTTTAAGGAGCAAAACAAGCTTGAGCTCTTCCACCTTTGAGTCAAGATGGACTCAGGCCTCATGTAGCATTGAATGACCTTGCAGGTGTCTTTTTTTTTTTTTTTGAGATTTATTTATTATGTATACAGTATATAGAAGAGGGTACCAGATATTGTAGATGGTTGTGAGCCACCATGTAGTTGCTGGGAATAAAACTCAGGACCTCTGGAAGAGCAACCAGTGCTCTTAACCTCTGAGCCATCTCTCCAGCCCAATTTGATCATTTCTTATTTTTTTTGTATTTATTTTTACTTTACGTGAATTGGTGTTTTGCCTGCATGTGTAACTGTGTAAGAGTGTCAGATCTTGGAATTACAGTTGTTAGCTGCCATGTGGATTCTGGGAATTGAACTCAGGTCCTCCGGAAGAACAGTCAGTGCTCTTAACCACTGAGCATCTCTCCAGTCCCTGTTTTGATCATTCCTAATGAAGTATGAGGAATATTTAAAGAAAGCTGATCAGTATAATACAATTTTACAACAGCTGTGAGTAGAAGATGAAACTGTATAGTGTCAAAAGAAACCCTACACGTTAACGTAGAGTTAAAGCTGTATGTATAAAGAAATTTCCCAAGGGCCACTGAAATGGCTCAGACAGTAAAAGTGCTTGCTACTAACCCTGACTGATTCGAGTTTGAACCTCAAGCTCCCACCATAGAAAAAGATTTGAAAAAGCACACGGGGTTAAGCATCACAATGCCTGTGAATTGAGAATTAGGGTTACATGCATCTGGAGCTGTTCTGAGTGAAAGCAGCATAAACTAAAATGGAAAAGTATTCAGGCAGTGGGGAAGCCAATGAGTAAATACCACAGGTCACAGTAAGCGTTGAGATTAACAGCTGAATTTTGGATTAAAGTAAATTCAATAATCTATCTTCTTTAACCATTCCTATATCATATCCCCCCCTTTTTTTTTAAGAAAGAGATTAACACTGAGCAGTTAAATATGACACACTGCGAGGTGTATACTGTGGGGGGCCAAAAAAAAGGGGAAACTGCACGGAGCGGCAACCATCCGGGTAACTGCCGGCTGGAGGATATAGCTCAGAGAAAAAGAAAAACTTTTGGATGCAAGATAAGATTAGTAGTTTAAATGTCTGTCTTTGCAGTTATACACATCAACCGTGCTCAAAAAGTGCAGTTTTTCGCCTCCGGTAAAACGCTAAAGCTCCTAGGTAACGAGTTCGGGTGGCGTCCTCGGTGAGTGACAGCCAGCAGAAACACAAGACTCAAGCGTCGGTCTCCTAGGAACAAGGTTCCCCTTCTCCTACTTCCGCTTCCGTATTCCGATCAGCCCCAGGCTCCACTTCCGCTCTTGCGCACTAGGCGCCTGCCTCGCTGGGCTGCATGGCGTCCTCTCGCTTGCCTCCCGCGGCGCTGACGCTGACGCTGAAGCAGGTACCCGGTTCTCCCAGCCCTGCCGGCCCCTGGCCCGCCCGAGGAGTGGCCTCGCAGCCTCAGCCTCCCGAGGGCGCGGGGTGGGGGTGATTGGTGTACACTACCCAAGCAAACCGCCGGCATGGTCTTTGATTTTTGTCTTGTTCTCTTTGAGGACCAAGGGGACATTTCTAATTCCAGTTTGTTTGATGAGGTGGAACCAGCGGGTATTTAGTTGTAATGTGCATTTCTCCTTCCCTGAGCAGTTCATGAGAAGGCAACAAGTTCTCCTTCTCTACAGAAAGATTTTGCGAGCGATTAGGCAAGTTCCAAGTGATTCTGACCGAAAGTACCTTCAGGACTGGGCCAGGGAAGAATTCAAAAGAAACAAAAATGCCACCGAAGAGGTGAGAGCGAGACCGTAGTGAGGCCGCCTCCTTTGTCCTGTTGTGTTGTTGAACTTGTGAAGTTTAGCGAACATCTTAGAATATGCCAATAAAGTGGCTGGTTTTGATCACTCCTAAGACCTCCTGGTATTTTAAATTTGTTGTGCAGCAGCAGCGTCTGCCTTGCTCTTCCCACTGTTGGCTTCTTGTTGGGAATTCTTTTGCGTGGGGATTGAATGTAGAGCCTGGGGCATGGTTAGCCTACAGCTACAACCTGTAACCAGCCACTTTTGGTTCTTGAATGTAGCAGAGAAAAATAAACTGTGCCATGGTTAACCTGCTAAAACAATAACTAGATTACCCTTTCTTCTGCAGGATACAATCCGTATGATGATTACTCAAGGCAATATACAGCTAAAGGAATTAGAAAGGACACTTGCTTTAGCAAAATCTTAACGGAAAGATTTTCAGATCTCCCTGCATTTTGCATGGGTTCAAAGCCACTGTCACAGAGCATCGGTAGCACGTGAAAAGATGATTGCACTAATCAAGAATGCAAATCAAGGTGTTAGCATTTCCACTGTCCTGGCTGCAATTAAAAAATGAACTAATGAGAAGAAGGGTGCTTGGAACCATACATTGCTCAGGTGAAGGTAAAATAGCAGCAGCCACTTTGAAAAACAGACTGTTAGTTCTTGAAGAGGTAACAAGATAAGGCTGGAGAGATGAGGCCACTATTAAGGCTCTTGCTGCCAAGAACTGAGACCCACATGGTGGAAGGAGTAAACCACTCCAGAAAGTTGTCCTCTGACCTCTACATAGGCACTGTGGCAAATAAACATAAATGAGAAAATGTAATTAAAAATAAATAAAAGGTGACACAGTTACCTCAGCAAGTCTTGGCTTTAAGTTCAGTTTTTTTTGTTTTGTTTTTGAGATAGGTTTTCTCTTTGTAGACCAGGCTGCCCTCAAACCCAGAGATCCACCTGCCTCTGCCTTTTGAGTGCTCTGATTAAAGGTGTATGCCACCGTGACCGTGAGTTCAGCATTGTTCATGATAACCTGATTTGGATTCAGGATACCTGTAAACTGATACTTGACTATATTAAATAGTGTGCTGTACAATAAAATACTTTGCAGTAAAATGAGTGAAGAACTGCTTCATGCTCCCTATGGGTGACCTCGATAGCATTGTTAAATTAGAGGAGCCAACTATAAAAGAGTCTGTTTCTGCTTCCAGTAGGTACTGCTTTAGACTGGATAAGACAGCGTTCCGGTGAATGGGTAGCGCTGCTTGGAGGAATGTGGAGAAAACAGAATTACAATGTGATGGCTTTACAACTATGAGCATTCTAAGAATATAGTGATGTTCATTTGAGTGAGAGAATGTGATAAAGTTCACAGGCACCCTTAGTATAAAACGGACTGGGGTATGCATGGTAATTCACAAACATAGATTCTTCTGCTACAGGAAACATTCTAATGAAAATATCACAAACACAATGTGACCAAATTTTACATTAATTAGAGCCAGATCTGCAGGTATGTTTTGAAGGTAAGGCTTACAGTCCACGGAAGACAAATGTTTTGGTTAGAAACAGAACTTTGTAGCTTTTTCAATAAACAGTTTGATGACAAGATACAGAGTGTGTGGATTTTACTGCGACACCTTTAGACTATAAGAGTGTGCTATGCTGTGACCTCTCAAGCTGTTAAAAAATCCAGATATGGGACTGGCAGTGTACTGACTTTAGGAGATGTTCTAGAACAGTCATTCTCAACCTGAATGACCCTTGCACAGGGCTTGCTTATGATTTATAACAGTAGCAAAATTACAGTCAAGGGCAACAAAATAATTTTATGGTTGGAGTCACACAACATGAGGAACTGTATTAAAGGATTGTAGCCTTGGGAAGGCTGAGAGTCTCTGCTGTGCCCTTCAGAGTTGTGAAGTTGCTTTCTTCAGGTGTGTTACGGTTTCATAGCCAAAAAAAGGACTCCGACCTCACAGAGCCTCTGGAGCTTTGTTGGAAACAAAAGAGAAGAGAGAACATTGGAACATCAAAGAGAAGGAAAGACTGGGCAGGTCTTCAACTCAGGCACCTAACATCCTCGTGAACACTGAATCATCGAGAAAGATACAGTGTGCCTTCTTCAAAAACTGGGAAAAGAAGTACATCATAAAGTTGACATCAGCACACTTGAGACCTGGTCTCAAAAGCATACCACCACCTTAGAGTCCCATGCACAGGTCTGCATGAGAGTGACCTAATTCTGAATGCTTTCACAAGCCAGTTTTGTTTTTCGCTTTTCAGCAGCCTCTGCAAAAATCCTGACGAACAAACATTGTGAACAATTTGGGTTTTTGCTTTTGAGACCAGGTCTCCTAGTCATCCATTCTCTACCTTCCCAGTGCTGGGATTGTAGATGTGAGCCACCATGCTTTCTGTGAACAATCTTGAAGAGAGATTGTCCCTTGTGTGGTCTGGTTGACTTTCAAATTCAGATATAGACTGTGAGTAGGACTAAAATCTTGGAATTAAACGACAGTCATGAGATGTGGATGATAGTGGCCTGATGACATTCTAACAGTAGTGTTGAAAGTACATGCAGTTGTTGGGAGTCCTAAGGCAAGCTGGGGTTTGACTTTGGTTGTGGGTTTTTGTTTGTTTTAAGCTTACTATGTAGTTGTTGGCCATGAACTTGGAGGTCCTCCTGCCTCTGCCAAGTGCGAGGTGTGTGCCACTACACTCCCTGTTTATTTTTTATTTTTTTTAAAACTTTATTTATTTATTATTTATTTATTTGTCTTGGTGTTTTGCCTGGAACTGGAACTACAGACAGTTGTTAGCTGCCATGTGGGTGCTGGGAATCGAACCCGGGTCCTCTGGAAGAGCAGACGGTGCTCTTAACCGCTGAGCCATCTCTCCAGCCCCCCCCCCTGTTTATTTTAAAGTAGGTAAAACACTTGGGATGGAATTGTTTTCAAAGGGAAAGGTTAATGCAACACCCAGCTTTGCCTTCAGCTCTGAGGGTCAGTTCTACTCTGCTCACTCAGGTGCTCTGATTAGCCTCTGGTTTAGAGGGCAAGTCTTGTTTGACTTTAAAAAATACATGTTTATTTTATGTGCATTGATGTTTTGCCTGCATGCATGTCTGTGTGAGGGTGTGGATCCCTCAGGACTGTAGTTACAGACAGTTGTGAGCTGCTGTGCAGGTGCTGGGGATTAAACCCGGATCACGAGGAGGTTCTTGGAGCAATGTTTTCCTTGAGTACAGGACCATAGTCAAGACGTTGGCCAGATAGATGGTCTTGTTGGTGAAATTTTACTCCTCACAAATCAAATTTATCTGGACTCAGGATTATCCAACCTGTTACTGTTCTGGGTGTCATGTGTAGAGTGATCTGTTTCAATGTCAAACTCAAACTTGTTCCTAGAATATAACTTTAATATGTTTTAATATGACTTCATGTGAACCAATAACAGTCCTGTGGTAAATACATTAATCCCAACACTCAGGAGGCAGAGGCAAGCAGGTCTCTGAGTTCTAGGCAAGCCAGATCTGCATAATTGAAACCCTGAGAGAGAGAGACTAACAAATGGAAGAAAGATTTTACACAAAAGCTTTGTAACAGGTAAGTGGCCAAAACCAGCTTATAACACTGCCCTGTACCGTTTCTCCCCTTTAAAAAATGCCTCGGGTTGCACATAACAAACTCAGGACATCACTGCTGCTAGTAACAGGAAATCAGAAACCTGAACATTAGTTATACCAGTAGTACTTTTTTTTTTTAAAAAAAAAAAAAAAAAAAAAAAAAAGATTTATTTATTACATTGTGCAGAAGAGGACACCAGATGTCATCATAGATGGTTGTGAACCACCATGTGGTTGCTGGGAATTGAACTCAGGACCTCTGGAAGAACAGTCAGTGCTCTTAACCTCTGAGCCACCTCTCCAGCCCTCCAGCAGTACTCTTGGGAGACACAAACCAGAATAACTAAGGAAAACGCCATTTCAATCAGAAGCAGCCCACATCTGCCATGGAAAAGGATTATATAGAATCAGGCCCAAAGAGATTTAAATAAAAAAGTCACCCTAACAAATCAGAAATCAAAGGATTATATTTTTTTTTAATCTATTTTATGAACATTAGTGTTTTGCCTGTATGTATGTCTCCACGGGTGTTGGGTCCCCTGGAGCTGGAGTTACCGACAGTTGTGAGCTGCCACATGAGTGCTAGGAATTGAACCTGGGTCCTTTGGGAGAGCAGTTGGTGCTCTTAACTTTGGAGACATCTCTCCAGCTCCAGAAATCACAGGATTTTAAGAAATCATATTCACATTAAATTTGGAGTCTTAGAGGGCTAGAGAGAGAGCTCAACAATTAAGAACATACTGCTCTTAAAAAGGGCTAGAGTTCAGGTCTCAGCACCCGTGTGGGGCAGCTCACGACTGCTTGTTATTCCAGGGGATCAAGAGCTAAGGACGAACTGTACAATATGCTCTCTCTTTCTCTCTCTCACACACATACACACACGCCTTTTTGATTATTTCCCATTTGTGTTTACTGAAAATCACTTTATTCTTATATTTTTTTTAGATATTTATTTTTATGTGAATGTGTTTTAGCATACATGAATAACTATAAGGGTGTCAAATCTTGGAATTACAGACAGTTGTTAGCTGCCATGCGGATGCTGGGAATCAAACTTAGGTCCTCCGGAAGAACAGTCAGTGCTCTTAACCTCTGAGCCATCTCTCCAGCCCTAGTCTTATAGATTTTTTAAGGTGTTATTGTGTCTCGTACCTTGTGGAGTTAATATGCTTGCATTGACAACATTAAAGGGTTTCACAGACACAGATTGCATGCACCTGCTTGGTGTTGACACAAGACACCTGATGTTGATTTTACAGTGGATGCATTTGCTCTAAGTAGGTAGAGCTGAGGGTATAGGCTCTTTCAGGAATCCAGAACAAGTGACTGTAAATGAGGAGTAGAACACCAACAGAACGGAAAATAGTGTTTAATGCTTACAGGAAACACAAGTTCAAGGTAAACATTAGACAACATACCTTTCACAAAAAGCACATGAAAAACCTGGGTTTTGGACTCCCCAGATCAAAAGTGATGTTAGTACTAACATATTCATCCATCACAGATAATTTAGCATACAGCACAATGGATGTGCTAACAATTACTCATTTTTTAAAAAGGACATTAATAATGTACAGCTTTACTGTTTTATAACATGTTTTCCCACCGTGGTGGACACCTTTTAAGCCTCAGTTGAAACATGACCTACATGACAGTATATGATATAAACAGTTATTTGTAAAAGTACAGCTGGGATATTTGCTTGTTTTAGCACATAGCACAACGGAAAAATACACACCTGATCTGCGGTACTTCATAATGCCAAGGAACAATTGCAACAAACCTAACACTGCTGTTACAAACAAACATGATTGGCCATGGGGCTGGCTCCTTTAAGCCCAGAATTCAGGAGGTTTTGACAGGAAGATCAAGAGTTCAAGGCCAGTCTAGGGTACACAGAAAACTACATACAACAAGCGAAGTACCACTTAGGAAGTCCACTCTGTGTCAGGGGCTGACTGGCCTTATTCAATAGCCTGGTCTTTATGCTAATGATCTGACAAACTAGCCAGTTCACAGTGATGAGCTGCCTGCTTCTGATGGGTAGGAGGTATCTCTTCAGAGTACTGCCACCACGGTACTCCATGGTCTGGACTAGATGTTCAGTTACACTTAATCTCTGCATTTCTCAACAAGGATATCTTGAGGTAATTTAAGTGTTCTAATAATGAAATTAACTCCTGCATGGAGAATAACTCACTGAGCTCAGGACTTCATCTCTTAGTACTAGGCAGTTCCCAATAATTTGGTGTAGATAAGGAATGACCCTACAGGAGTGAGTGACATTTTGTTTTGGGTAGTGTCACAGCAGGGCTCAGGGACAGGACCCCGGTGAAGGAGACTAGGAAAGGGTTGCACCTCCCAAGAGGCTGAGGATAGAGACAGGTCAGTCCCATGAAATAACTCCCTGGATTCTGTACTTAAAAGATTTTATAGGAACTTCTATATTCATAGATTGTCACTATAAGAAAAAACAAAAACTTGGCTTGACAAAGGGTTAGATGCATACTATTACTTAAAGATGATCACTTCTCTTTGGCTCAATGAACAGCATTGTAGTCACAGTTCATGGACAGTAGTCATTGGGTTCTGAGACTAGAGAAATAGAAGTGAATTGTCTGTGCACAAGTGGAGACTGATGATCTCCATGATCCAGAGGATTACAAGAGAAATCCAAGGTCTCCACCAAGATACCTTCACCGCCTCAGTGTGGGACATGTCATTCAACAAACTGGTAAAGCCTTGTTAGCCAAATATTCACCTTGATGGTCTTCACTGACAGAAACCAATTCAAAATTCAACTCCCGTGAAATAGCCTTAATTCTTTACCCAATACAAAACAATCGTGTGGAATTCAGAAAGGTAGTCTAAGGTAACCGGCTAGGGTTGTGTCATGAATGTTTTTCCAGTAACATGCTCATTATTTGGCTAAAAAACACAGTTACTGACCAATGGTTTAAACTTTTCTCATTTAACAAACATTCCCAGTCAGCAATTACTCCTTATTTACATGACCTTTAAAATTATTTTAAGACATACTGGACACTGAGATCACGTTTCCACTCAAAATCTGAAAGATTTTCATCAGTTAAAAGATGAGCATGTGAGAACCACGAGGGAGACAGAGGGCTTCCTGCATCCCAGCCCGGGCTCTGCTAGGACCATCTAGGCACAGGAGGTGTGTTGATGTGGATATGACTCACTACTTGAAGAGTTCCCAGAGAGTAACCTTTGCTTCTGACATATTTCCTGTCACCGAATCATGGACGTAGGCACATACCTTCTCTTACTGCTGTGGCTGGCTTTTTATGAACCTGGTCTGAGGTTTAGTGAGACCTTCGACTCCTCAAGCTTCCCAGGTTTCAGTGTAACCAGTGAAGTCAAGTACAAGTAACTTGAGAGCACAGAAGTTATGTGTTCACAGGACATTAGTGACTTTCAAAGTCAATTCCACCTTGCACGTGATAACCAGCTCCTGGGACACAGTTACCGTGCTGTAACCAGCAAGCCTGTCGCTCACCTCAGGCCGGGTTTACTTGTGCACCTTTGTCCGCAGCTTGGTGAGCTCCTCCTCCAGACTCCTGATGTGCTCCTTCAGCGTGGCTTCGTCTTGCTGGGCTTTCTGACTGGCCTGGCTCCGTGCCTCTTCGATTTTCCGCTCATACCATTTTTCCATCTGGGTAGAAACAGCCTCAAAAAAATACTGGGTTAGCTCCAGGGCTTGGGAGGTGTCTCGAACATCACTGCCCGCGGCTGATGGCTGCTGCCCACAGGGGCTGCTGGCTGTTGGCTTCTGGCCTCGATGCTTGCTCTGGCCACTTCTTCCGGACTTCTTGGTTTGAGTGCCTTTGTTGACACAGGATCCGGTCTGCTGAGCACACTTGGGGGCCCCATTCAAGGGGCAGGAGGAGGCTGCCGGGGCCTTGGCCTTCCTTACCTGGAGGCCTGTGCAGTCAGAAGGAAGCAGCTCCTGCTGTTGGCTCTGGGCAGCAGTGGCACTGAGTACCTTCTCCTTGGGCCTCACAACCTGAGAGGAGCTGCTGGAAGCTACCCCTGGCCCTGCAGCTACCGTTGGTTGATCTACAGCTGTTTCCAAAGGAGAAGCAAATGTCAGAGCCATATTCAACCATAAAACTGAGGTCTTGAGAGTCCGGGAGTCCTGAGACCCTTGGCCTTTCCAGACTCACCTACCCACTCACTGCTCTGCCTTTCTGGGCACCACTCACCTACTTCTCTGAGCTTTCTTTCACCTTCCCCTC
>PVIH01029149.1:7500-14137 GCA_004025045.1 Sigmodon hispidus | reverse complement strand
TGTGTGTGCATGGGCTCTGAGTCACTGTGTGTGTGCATGGGCTCTGAGTCACTGTGTGTGTGCATGGGCTCTGATACTTGTGTGTGTGTATAGGCTCTGAGTCACTATGTGTGTGCATGGTCTCTGAGTCACTGTGTGTGTGCATGGGCTCTGAGTCACTGTGTTTGCATGCCATAGTCTGGGGCAGAATACATGAGATTTAGGCTGAGGACACACGTTCTTGAAGCCTTGAATGTAAATGTCTGAATGTACCCATATGTCCTCAGGCCTCTTTTTATCCCACATAACTGTCTGCCCCATCATATGTGTGCAGGACCTCCCCCCATGACCCCGACACTCCATCCTTGGCCAGGTTTTGTAAGAGCAGGAAGAAGGAAAAGAAGGGCTGGCTTTTGAATCATACTCGACTCTCTAAAGCCTCCCATTCTGGGAAGGGAACCAGAGATGGCGTCCTGCCCATCTCCTCAGTGTAAGGTGGATAGAATCCAGCCAGGAAATACAAGGCAGGGCAGATGATGGGGACTGGGGAATTTCCAGCAGTTGGAAAGAGGCACCCTGTTCCTGTAAACTGACCCAAACCACTCAAGTGCAAATGCCCACACATGCACATATTTCTATTAGCAGAGGGCCCCAACCCTCCTTGGCCTGGCTTCTGTCCCCATTTTGCTCCTAACAGGCAATGTCAGATGCACCCTTAGAAATGGATGACATCTGACCTTGAAATCTTTAAATCTAGGAGTCCATATGCTGAGTTATCAGGGATGAAGTAGGAATGCATGCATAAGGGCACTGCACACATCTGTCAGAGCCAGTGGTAGCTATGGGGTGTAGAATGAGCCCTGATGACATCCTGTGTGGAATAGTATCCATGGTGGCATTGGGGGAGGCCTGGAGCTGGGGGAGATGAGTGAGGGCCATGTAGAATAGGACCATGTGCATCTCACGGCAGTGCAGGCTCCAGGCCTGAAGATGTGCTGTCCCTTTGTTGGTTCCTCATGGCTGCTCCCACATTACAGGAAAAAGAAAGACTCATGGAAGCTGGCACAGCAGCAAAATGGAGACCCCAAATCCCAGCTAGGCCAGTATGGACACTCCCTGGCTCCAGAGCAAGACCACAGCTCCAAGCTGAGGAGTGGAAATGGTCATTTTCTGATTCGAGTTCTGGTACCTGGAGATGGCCCCTTCACAGGGGGCTGCAGTGTGGGGTTCAGTCTGAGAGGCAGCAAGAAACTTTCACCATGTTGGACTCAATGGTCAGTTGGGTATCTAAGTAGACAGAGCCCATGAGATGTCCTCTGGTGACTCCCAGAAACACTGGGGCATCTTTGCGGGTAGGTGAGACTATGCCATCTGAAAATGGGCTTGTATGCTCTGCTCACTGGAGCATTGTTGCCTCCTACAATTATCTCAGCAGGGGGCACTGTAGAGCACCAGGGACCCTTACTGAAGCCTGAGAGTGTTGCTTGGAGTGGTGGGAGGCCCTGAAGAGCCCAGCTCTGTGTTCTTACCTCAGCACTGCTGCCCATCTGCCCCACATCTGTGTCATGGGGCTAGTGTACTCCCTAGGCTTGTTTGAGGGATCAGAGGATGAGCCCTGGGGCCTCTGCTGAGTGGCGTCTGCCTCCCCACACAAACCTGCAGGGCCAGGTGTCACTCTGGAATTATCTTTGGGGCACAGGCCACCCATGACATTTCTGGGGTTTATGAGTCTGGGAGATTACTTCGTTAAGGAGAGACTTGTCCTGGCTGGGAATGGACAGGCTGCCTGCGCCTGTGGTGTGCTTAAGTCACTAAGAGCTATGTTTTATGGGGTCTGTAAAAGCTGCTGACCCTGCTCTGGAAGTAATGAGATGAGCAAGGCCAGGGGATTCCAATAACCTTCAGCTCCAGCTGAGCCCAGGGAGCCCCTGACCTAAGAGTGCACAGGGATTCAGGGCTAGCAGGTGGAGTTAGAGAGGTGGAGGAATGGACAGATTCCCCATACCCCCAAGGGCAGAATGGCTGGACCCTTAATACCAGCTGCAACCGGGCAGGGTGGTGTGGCAAGCACAATAGAGCCATATTAGTGGCCTTGAACAGGCTAAAACATGTCTATCCCTGGCCTCACATCCCCTACCCCATGAAGTCACGATGTACATCTATCTGGTAAGGTATGCTGTAGTCCTGGAGAAAGAATGTTCCATAGTGTTTGGTGTCCACCACTGGTACACCAATGAAGTGTGAACAAATTGGCATCCCAAGGCAGAACCCAGAACATGATGTCTCTATCTGACTGAACGCTCAGCCCAAGTGTGAGGCTTAAGGCACATCGGGAGTGTGTGACTGCCCATTTATAAGGGTGGGAATGGTAAGCCACACTTTGGCCATGTATGGTGGAGGCATCTCCTGGGGCAGGTGTGGGTATAGCCTTGGAGTTTGTGTTTCTTGGTGTTGGGTTTGAAAGTCTGGTCTTCTCAGCCAGACTAGCCAGACAGAGAGAAGACATTACTTCATCTTCCCATTTGACTCATCCATGTGTCTGTCCACTGAGGATCCCAGCTACTCTTTCCCAGACACCCTTTAGACATGGCTCACAGCAGGACTGGTTCTTACTTCACAGATAGAGAAACTGAGGCTGCAGTGTGGTGTTCAAGCTGCCCCAGTGTCACTACAGTCCAAAATAAAGAGGATTTAATTCCATGTGGCCCTGGAGTCCTGCCACAACCCCTCCATTGCAGGTGCCCCTGAAATTTGAGCTAAAAGTATTTAAGGGCCTGGGGAAAGTGGTCTCCAGCATCTCCAGAGACCTGCCCTGACTGTCTTACAAGCACAGCTTGCCTGAATTTCCCCACTCAACATCCACGACTGCAAAGGCACCAGTAATCAGACATGCTCCCCATCTGACCCTTGGCTCAGGCTGTGTTTTACTTGCTCCCAGGCCTCTCCTCTCCCTCCCTGTCAGGGGCTCTGGCCTTAATACCCATGATGGCAGGTGGGGGGTCACCCCTCCCCGTGTCTCACTTTCCTCTTGGTAGCATCAAGTTAATGGAAAGGCAGAGGGGATCCCTCCATCCCTCAGACACTCTGTCTCTCTCTTGTTTTCATGGCCTACCTTCAAAGTTATAACATCTTGCTTCCACTACACTGATGAATTGTCAAAAAATACAGAAAGGATTTCCTTCTGGGGTGTAAATGACTAACCCTCTGCTTCCCATGTCTGCTTCCAGGATCACACCACTTCATTCTACAGAAAAGCTCCCAGCAGTCAGCAGGGCACAGGGCTCCTCCCAACGTCTTTCCTAGAAGCCCAGCCTTAAACTCCCAGAAGGTCTTAGGTAGCAAGCAGGAGTGTGGTGTGCAGTTCTCCAGTCTTGGGGTGTCTTCCACACTCTTTAAAGGTGGAGAGCAGTCAAATCTTTCCTCTGAGGGAGTTGTTAGGAGTCTGGGAGTCCTGGGCATCCTTTTGAGGTCAGCAGCCTTTTCCTGCAGGGATGTGAAGGTGTATGAGAGGTATTGGGTAGTGCCAGTCTCAGGCTTCCTCACGTGACTTAGACCACCCTTCCTCTCCCCAAGGAGGGCCTTGAGGCCCTCATCCAGTTCTTCCCGTAGGATTTTCTCTGGATGTGATATGGATAGCTTGAGGCACCTGATACCGCTATTAGGGCTGACACCGTCCATGGTGCCCAGAGCCTAGATGTTGGCACCAGGTGGGCAAGTCTTCAAAATCCAGCTCAAATATTTCCTAGTTGTGTGACCATGGGCAAGAAGTTCAACTTCTCTGTGCTTCAAAATGGAAATAAAGTCTTTAAAATGGAGATAACAGAACCTACCTGCGGGGTTTAATATAGCTTAAATCTACAAAGTCATTGTGACGGGGTCCAGCAGCTCTCAGGCCCCTTCATGTGACGTGCTAGAACTTACCCTGCATTGGTGAGGGAGGCAGGTGGTTCTGCTAGAGCCATGACAGCTAAGGGAATATGATTCCTAGCATACTCACCCTCACACCCAGACATGCGCCATCCGGGCTTCAAAGGCTCTTGAAGAGGAGGGTCTTTTATGTAGTTTACAGTGAAGGAGTCAGGAGCAGGGCAGGATGGGCCACCTGACTGTCCCCCCAGGACCTGCTGAGCCTGGCCTCACCTGAAGGCAAGCTGGACGAAAGCTCCAATTAAGGGTAATTCCCCCTTTCCTACCTTGAAATTCCTATCGATTTCCTCCCTAAATAGAAATTCCCATCGATTCCTTGTCTGTCTAGATTACTATCCTCGCTGTTGCCTGCAGAGCTGCATGTCTTCCCGCTTCTTTCAAGGCCCATAACTCTTGGCAAGGTGACCCTGCCACCGTATGAATCTACCCAGCTGGGCTGAGAAGCAGGCTATCCTTTGCCTCAGGTGAAAATAAAGATGTCTCCATGCTTGGGAAAGATGTAGGGGGGCCTGACTCTCCCCAGAACTCCTTAGCTTGTTGTTCAGGTGGGAGCTTGAGGGCCAGCAGGCATATCTTTGGCTAAAAGCAGCCCCTAGGTGCAGGTAGCGTGGGATTCAGCTAAGCTATCCCGGAGAAGGCAGTCTCCTGATTCTGTGCTGGTCCTCCAGAGCAATCAAGGACTTCTCAAGGGTGGGAAAGTTACCCCAGGTAAATTGGCAGATCTACAGATCTGCCCAAGCTGTTCAAAAGAGCCTTCTGGGGAGCATGGATCAATGCCCCACCCCATACTTGCCTCTCATCCTATGCCACTGCTCTGTTCCTTCTAAAAGCTACAAATGACTCATCACTAGACAATCAGAGCCTCCCCCTCCATATCTTGTCTCTGCCTATGTTCTGCTCAACACCTAGTGCCCCCCCCCCCAGCATCAGTACTGCTGGGCCCTGTCCATCTTCTTCTCCCCTTGGGCTGGGAAATGAAGGAGGTCAGGTGCCCATCCCATGGAGCTTTGGGGACTACTGGGTTAGCTCAGCAAGTCATTGTGCTTTGGAGGCTGTCGGTCCCTTATCTGGACAGTACAAATTGTGTCAACACCCACCTTTAAGCAGCTAGCAGAAAACCCAGGCAGCACACATGAAGCTCCGCTTGGGAGGTGCATGTGGTGGTGGACACAGAGAGGCCACGTCCAAGGTCACACAGCTACTCAGTCTTGTCTGGGATTTGAAACTGTTACTGTCTCTCTGAAGTTTGCTGGGACTCCTGATAGTGAAGCCACCTGCTCTACCCTCTGCTTTGTTTCCTTGAGCTGAGGTCTCTCACTGATCCTGGAGTTGAGCTGGGTATAAGAAAACCCCAGAGATTCCATCTCCCTGCTCCCAAAATGCTGGGGTTACAAGTAAATGCAGTCACACTTGGCATTTTCTTGGGTGCTTGGAATCTGAACATAGGTTCTCAAGCTTGCCAGCAAGCATTTTATTCTCCAAAGCATCCTCCCAGCCCACCAACACAGCCCCCATCTTTAGTTTTTTGAGACAGAGTTCTTCTGTGTAGCCTTGACTGTCCTGAAATTCCCTCTGTAGACCAGACTGGCCTCAAACTCACAGAGATCTGTCCACTTCTGTCTCCTGAGTGCTGGGATTAGAGGTGCACAGACACCTCCTGACCTAACACCCTCTTTTAAGGCAAGGTCTCACATAGTTTAGGCTAATCTTCAACTCACTATTTAGCTGACTATGATCTTGAATTCCTGATCCCCCTGCCTCTGCCTCCCCAAATGTCTTACTGCCTGTCTTCAGCGCTCACACTTGGGGAGCACTAAGGATGTCTTTGGGTGTTCTTCTGTACCTTTTCACATCTCCAAGTGACCATACCAGTAGTGCAGCCACTCTCATTGACATGGTAAGACATTGGGCATTTCCTTGGGCAACCTCTGTGGAGTCCCCCAGAGCTACCGACTTACCTTCTCTGTACCCTCCATGCCAATACTCTGATGTGCAGACATGTCTGTGCAGTGTAAAATCTGATTCTTTCCTGATTACTAACCATGCTTAATCCACTCCTCCCAGTGATCCTGCTCCACACAGAGGGACGATCCGGCCCCTACCACTCACTCCATCAGCCACTTTGACACAGAGGGAAACCAAGGATGTCAAAGTGCTGTGTCCTGTGGTGGGATCTGGGTAGCCAAGTGCTGTTGGCTGAATTTTTTTAAGTTCATTTGGATATCAGATTGCAGGATGGTGGGTGTGGGGATTAGATGCTTGTCAATCCAGCACAGCTAGCATCTTCAGGGAGGAGGGAGCTTAATTTGAGAAAAGCCTCCCTTACTTTAGCTTATGGTCAAGTTTGTGAGATATCTCCTCAGTTAATGATGGATGGGAAGACCCAGCCCTCTGTGGATGGAGTCATCCCTGGGCTGGTGGATCTGGGTTACATAAGAAAGCAGGCTGAGCATGTCATGGGTAGCAAGTCAGAAAGCAGCATCCCTTCATGACCTCTGCATCAGCTCCTGCCTGCATGTTCCTGCCTTGAGTTTCTGTTCAGTCTTCCTTTCATGGTAGACTGTTAACTGTAACAATAAAATAAACCCTTTCCTCCCTAGGATGCTTTTGGTCATGGTGTTTATCCCAGCAACAGAAAACTAAGGACGTCATGTGGGTGGCAGAGACTGGCATCTCTAGGCCTGCCTCTGTGGACACCAGCATTTCATTTGTTCTTGGCATACAGATAGCC
>PVIH01029149.1:0-2500 GCA_004025045.1 Sigmodon hispidus | reverse complement strand
CCAGGAGCAATGACAGCTGCCTGGGAATAGCCAGGTAGGGCCTTGAAAGCAGCTGTACCAGGCACCATGTTGGACTATGGGGTCACAGCCCTGGGGTCTCAGGGAGAGCAGCTGTGCATGAGAAGCAACATGATATACTAACCTTGGTATGGAGGGGTTCACAGCAAAGCCTAGGGACCTGAGCCTCCTCCATCCCATGAGGCTGACAACATGCTAACAGCCAAGAGAAGAGGACATTATAAACACAAGAGTCCTGTGCTCAGACCAACCCCTGAACTTGGCCTCGTGTTACAGAGGAGCTGAGAAAGGCTACAGCCACTGTGACCATTTGGATACATGTTCAGCCAATTTCTACTCACATCACAGATAGAGGGTATTTCTTCCAGTCCATGATGTCAACCTTGGCCCTTGAACTCATTTAGGACAATTGGTGGACTTGACCTGAGGAGTGATGCTCCCTGCTGCATGGTTCTCTTCAGCTTGACAGGAAGCTGCCCTGGGCAGCCGTTTACCTCAGAATGATAAAAAGAACCTGAAGCTGCCTTGACCCTCAGCCTGAAGCAAAGCTTTGCCTAGACCAACAAGCCACAGGCAACTTTCAGCCTTGTGTGGTAACAATCTATTTACTGTTAGTCACCAAGTAACTTCAGGGTGGTTTGTTACACAGCATCATAGGCTGCAGAGCTGATAGATACAATTTATCACTAACAGTGACAAGATTGAACTTTAAAACTGAAGTACTTCTGACCAGGGCCTGTGTACAGAACCCTGTGCTTATGCTGCACAGTTATGCAAATTAGAAAGCATGGCTGACCTGGCAGGGAGCCAGGTCCTTTATCAACATAGGCGCAATTGGTATCACCTCCGTGTTTTCCCTTAGAAAAAGGGCAAAGGAAAGCCCAATACCCATGGGTGACAGAGGAATGAATAACCTGTAGAGGATATTTCTGGACACAGAAGGCCTTCGTCCACCTAGATGCTGAAGCCTACAGCCCTGAGATGTGACAGCAGGATCCCGGTTACTGCTCCACAGCCATGGAGCCCCTGTGAGTTATTGCCACCTCCTTAGGCATCCTCACAGTAGTTGAAATCAAGAGGCTCTTGGTTGATGCTCAGTCCTCAGCCTTCCATGGGCCATCTCAGATTCTCACCTGTAAGAAGGGAAAGAAAATCCTCTATAGGCTGGGATCCACCAAGTCATCAGAGTCAGGGAGTCTGATGGGGTGGGCGGGCAGGGGGTTCTTAGAGCCATGCCAAATGTCCTCTTGGACACTTTGGGAGGATGGGAGCCTGGAGGGGTGCAGATGTGGTCAAGGGGACCTGCTCTACTGTGGCTGCTGTAGCATGAGATGAACCTTCATTCAGTACCGTCTTCCCTGCTATCCCATCCCTACTCCACCCACACCTTTCTTTCCACAGTGAGAATGACTGACTGACACTTTATAGATGGGATAAGGGCAAAATGAGGAAGGGAACATTCCCTGAGCTCTGTGCCTACCAGGTACCAAGAATGCACGGCTCATGTACTCCTCACTAAATTTCCTCTGTGAGGACAATTAACCCCATTTTCCAGATTAGGAAACTGAGGCTCAGTGAGGAAATCCAGGTCTGCCTGGCTCTGAACTCTGATTCCTCCTCAAGTCCCTCTCTGTTCCAGGACCTCCAGACCCTGTGCCCTGAGGTAAGACTCACCACCACCCTTAATTGTAATTCAACTACTTGTGATATTTTGGTACCAATTAATATTGATTTTACAATTGGTTTACGGAGATGTTGTTTTATTACTAATATATTTAATGTGCAAATCAATGAGAACACTTGCCTGGCCCTCTCCCTGGAAGGTAATAAAATCAGATATCTCAGGGGTGAAACACTACCCGATTCGTGAGAGGCAAAGCAGATGTTTAATGTAATAGTTAAAGCCTCACTGGGTGGTCGGTGAAGCTGCCACTTCCCCAGCCCACTTTCCTCGCTGCAGTGGAGGCTTGTTCTCTGAACCTCAGGGACAGCATCGGTCCAGGGGCCAGGACCTGGGGACAGGGGATAGGGACAAGAGATACTTGGCTGCTTGCCATCCTCATGACTCTTCCCCTGCTTCCTTCCCTTTTGCTACTCTATTCTGCTTCATTATTTCTCATCTAATTTTTACATTTTCCATTTCATCCAAGTGTTTATTCAGTGGCTTGATCCTGGATGTGTTTCTCTACTCACTCGTTCTTCTGTTACTAATGTTGGTGTTTTCTATGGGGTGTTTTTGAGACAAGCCAAGCCAAGGCTGTCCTTCTGCCTCCTGAATGCAGAGATTACTGGTGTGGGCCATTAGTCATTGGTTCTTATGCTTTCCAGTGTGTTCAGTCATTTATTCATTGGCCCATTCATTTGGTCTTAATGCAGCCATTTGTTCTATCCATCCTTCCATCCATCCATCCACCCACACATCCACCCACCCACCCATCCATCCATCCATCCACTCACCCATCCATCCATCCATCCATCCACC
>PVIH01029148.1:0-14138 GCA_004025045.1 Sigmodon hispidus | reverse complement strand
ACCCATGATATGCTTACGATGTACTTCTGCGTTGAACTCCTTGCTTTCAGAATCATAGCCAGGGAATCGCTTGGTACTATGAGGAATAGACAAGCCTCCATCCACAGCTCCTTTCAGGGCCCCAAAAACTTTATTGCCTGTTGTAGTTCGGGCAAGACCTGCATCCAAATAGCATGTGAAGGCACCAGGTTGACCATCAATGCTTTCCACATTGTATTCATCTCCAGTCACCTCCACTTGGCCTTCATAGATCTTATCCATACCAAACCTATTGAGAAGCCTGCGGGCCAGCAGCAGGCCAGTACTTTGGCAATGTCATCATTGTATTATGCAATGTATACTAAATAAAGTTTCATGCTTATGTTCCTGAAACTAAGTTCCCTTAAATGTAAATGAGATAATGGTAGACTGTGCTACTCTAAATCACAGAGAATAAAGGAATAGAGAGAACATATCAACTCACTGGCAAATGATATATAGGTGAAGGTAATTTATACTGTATAGTTAATTTAGCTGGCCTTTGTCCTAGCTTCCACTTATGTCTATTATTCACAGTGGGACAATGTCTATGTATGATTTATGAAAATAACCTGAATCATGCTAATGAATGACATGGGATGTCTTTCTGTATGCTGTCAATATACTTTATTACTATTGGTTAATAATGAAATTGTTTGGACCTATAGTGAGGCAACTTAGAGGCAGGTGGGCAATCCAAACAGAGTTAAAGATGATAGAGGGTAGAGTCAGAGAAAATGCCAGAAGATACAGAACAATAAAGATGATACTCTGAAAAAAAGGTGCCAAACCATGTGTCTAAACACAAATAAGAACTATAGGTTAAAGTATGAGCTAGATAATAATATGTCTGATCCATAAACCAAATAGATTATAAATAATATAAGACTAAATGTCTGCAGGACTGTCCAGACAGAACAGAGAAACTTTTGACTATAGATGTGGTCCTAGTAAAATATAGGGATGCTGAGGATTCCATATAATTAAGCATGTCAGTAGATATTCAACAATGAATAACATTTGCTTGGAGTCTGGAAAGGAGAGGGCCTTGATACTAAGTTTTATCCAGATGATTAAACTGTAGAAATCATGCATACCTGAACATGATAAAGTGTTTGTTTTGTCCTCAGACAAAACAAATCATCACTGTTCTTAGTGATGGTTGCAAGTCTTGTGGCCATGGAAGCTTTCTATTTGAAATTCAGGCTTTATTGTATATATATTTTCGTTGATCTTCTTTTCAATAGCATGCCTCATGGTAAAACTCTAATTACACACTTTGTGCTTTCTATACTTCATTAAAGAAGAAAATTTGCAAAATATCAAGTTAGTGCATCATGGTACTGTGGATTTCAGAAGGCTTAGGTTTATAGTCAGTGTCTCAAGTCAAGAGAATTCCATGATGACTATTTGACCTGTGACATCTTAGTTAACTCAGTATAACTCACTTCAGGACTACACTGTCAGCATCCAGCTTCAAATAGTAAATAATGAGTCCTGCCACTTGGTGTTTACACTTTTATTAACCTATGGGAAAAAGCAGAATTAATTATAGATACTCTTCCCTAAGATTCTGCCATTCCCTTTTTTGTTGATATACTAGGATCCAACTACTAGCAAACATCCCTATAGAGATATGAATGTAAAGGAATGAATGCTTCCCTTTAACACCTTTTTGAGGCATGCTAAAATTGTATTCTCTTGTACAGTGAGAATTAATCTGACGATAATCACTTTCAACTTAGGGAATGAAATATCGTAAGATACACAGATGGTAAACAGTGTAGTTAATCTAGTCTTACATTCCTGTCTTTTGGAAACCATGTAAAGTAACAAGTTTGTTGTCTAAACTGGCTAATGTTTGGAGGAAGTTTATATAGAAAAAGATAATTGAGACACAAAGAAAAGTATGGTGTTTTTTTTTTGAAAAAAATCTGTTTTTTTTTTATTCACTGGTAATACTTCTGCATACATTTTCTATTTAGGACTATGTAAAGACCCAGTAATAACTGGCCTATCATGGCTTCTGGTACTTGCAGGCTGATAAGAAGAAATCAGGTTAGAAATATGTCTTCTCTAAACTAAATCAAGATGGTCATCATTCCAAAGAACATGTGTGATATCTACAGAAGTGTGTAATTAAAAAACCTAGTCTGTGTTTCGTTAAAAAAATACAAATCATAATATTTATACTCAGTATAAAATATGTTTTAATGGAATATCAACTTATTGTTTATTAATAGTAGAGTTAAAATAAAGCATTATATGCTAATATCCAATAATACCTAGCTTGGACACATAATGGAGTAATTTGGAAGAATATGTTTCTACTTGTCAAAAAGCTATTTGAAAAAAATCAATATTCTCTTGGTGCCTCAACATGAAGTGCTTCATTTCTTAACTTAAGGCTGCCACTGAACTAAGACATAAATAACTGTTAGATGTTATAAGCATAAAGACGATTATCACAATACATAAATAAATGAGTGAAGAAAATTAATTTAATTGTCTCATGTCTTTAGTGTTGTACATATTATTTGACTTATATCCTCAATTTTTCTCTGCTCAATTCTCATAAAATCTTACATCTAATACATTCAGCTCTTAGGATCACCTGAGCATGCCATGCTAACTGAAACACTTATATGTTTGTTATTAGTGTTTTTACACATATTGTACCTTTGTGTTACATTGGACTCTCCACAGATCTTGAAACCATCTCTCACAAATGCAGCCTTTCATGCATTCTTCTTCTGAATGTGGCTTGGTTATTTTTCCCTTTACACCAATCAGTGCATTTGCACAGATGTCTAATATTTTTCCTTGTTAAATATTTTTATTATTTAACAATTTTATTCTTTGTTTTCAAATATAGTAATACTTATTTTTATTAACAATGATATTTTTGACAGAGAACAAATATTTTCTTCATTTCTAAATGTCATGGAACTAAATAAAAACTGTTAATGATAAGTTAGGCTTTATTCCTACATTGTAATATATAAGAATTGTTTGTGTATATAACAGATGTTCTAAAATAAACATTTAAAGCATACCCCAAAAGTCACAATGCTGAGTACAACATAAAAATATAAATTATTTTGACTTTTTAAATTATCTGTTATATAATATATTTTCAAAGGCAAACTGAGCTATGTAATCTCATTTATCTGTCATTGACTAGTTTAGTGTACAGAGGATGGCTGACATTGAAAGAAACTTCCTTTCTGTTTTTTTTTTTTTTTTCGATGAGAATTTGAACTGAGGAGAAACAGCAGACCATAATTTTTTTCTTGCTTGCATAGGTAAAGCTAGATGGTTTTACAGGATCAAAAGTATGGTTTTCATTTTTTTTCAGTAGGATTTATAAATGTTTAGTAAACTGTTAAAAATGAAAAGATTACCATTATGAGACAAGCTTTGTCATTGCTTCATATTTCTAAAAATACAAGGGACTAGAATTATATGATGATTATTTGATGTTTATTCAAAAATGATATCTTTGAAAAAGTTATGAAAACGTTTAAGAAAGTATCTCATATTTAGAGACAAAATTTGCAAGTCATTAGTAATTACCTCATGAAGTTACATTTCAGTTAGAATAAATATTGTATTTGAGTTGGAAAAGCCTTGAGAACAAGAACATTTCAAATAGATACCCATAGAATATTATTATCCTATAATATTTTAAGTCAACAAAGATAACTTGTATTGCCAAATACTTTAAAATCATGTGGTATTCTTTCATGTTTATATGTTTAGTAATCAGTTAAGACTTTGATACATCTTTAACAATATAAATATATGTTATATATTTGCTTTAAAAGCATATGATAAACAACAAGCAGACAAACACAAACTACATGAAGGAGTATAATATATCAGACTCAGGAATGATTTAATTCAGAATTAAATCTGTTATGTACTTGGCTAACAACAAAACAATTTGCATTCTTTTTTCTGTTATTATTTATAATGCTTTCTCTGAAGCGGGACCTTATACAGCAGAAATAGAAGGGAGTTTAATGTTACTGTGATATGTGTCCTTATAATAGTACTGTAGTGAGTGGTTCTGCACAAAGAAGAAAACTGATGGGAATTCAAATATTTTTCATCTACTTTGAATAATATATTTGAGTCCCACATATGACATTCAAAAGAACTCATTCTGGTTTGAATCTTGAAAGAAGTATAAAAATTGGCAGTGTGGATAAATATTACTATTTAAATATGAACATGTATTCATAACTACAATACTAAAGAGAAGTACTAGAAGCTATTCATCTTCACTAATCATGTGTGGGAATTGAGATGAAGCTTCATGAAAAAGTCAATATCTGATAATAAAGATTATTTTGTATATACATTTTTAATATGAGTAAACTAACTTCTGAAGGGAGTGGTGATATTACATGCTTTTACAGCAGGGAACTATAAATTGAACCTGAGTATTGTTGAAACTTCATGACTTCACAGCCACAGTTTGTTTAATATATTTTCAGTACCAGGTATAAGTTTCTTCCTGTTGAGTGAGCCTTGTGTCAATTAGACAGCTGATGATTACCATCAAATAATGAATGCCACTATTGCAACCTCAGAGATATTATAGTAGGCTAATTCTTGTCATGGTTCGTAGACATTTGAGCTGGGTAATACTATTGATCACTTCTCTCTGTAGCTTACATAGCACTTCCTGGTACCACGAGAGGTAGTTCTCACAGAGCCAGAGATCATGCTTTTAGATCAGCTCCAGCTCACATACTATGAATCCTGTGCCCAAATTGTATGTTGTCTTTAGCAATAAGGAATTAACTGCTGACTTCTGTGAAGTCAAGAAGGGCAATAGCAATATCCTGTTTTGGTTCAGGAGTCTTTGAAACTGTCCTAACAATCAACTCTAAAGGAAGTTTCTCAAATTTGTTTGCAGGTTTTTATATGTAAATTTATGACATTATCATTCCTAGTAGCACAATTTAATTGAAAATTATGCATGCATATGAATGTCACATATGTTTATATGTATTTATATATAATTTAGGTAACTATAAGATAATATTCCTCCTTATGACTTTTTTCAAACCTTCCTAACTTCCTCTAATTCTGCATTGAACCCCCTGACCAGTAAAACCGATCTCAGTTTTTTCTATTTCCTTCTTAATATTACTTGTATCCTGTTCCCCATTCTAGTATTCTTCCTCCATAGTGACTGTTTACTTGGTTTCTGTAATTTTTCTAGGTTAGATACTCATCTGAAGATTGGAATAAAAATCCATAATTGAGAAACAACTTTCTTTTTGTTTTCCTGGGTCCATTCATTAATTATAAAATTTTATATTTCCATCTATTTAACTACAAATTTAATTTTAGATTTTTTTCAGCTTTATAATATTTCATTTTGTACATATACTATGTTTTTTATTATCCATTTCATTTGTGATACGGCATTAAAGTTGTTACCACTTCCTAGTTATTGAAAACACAACTGATCAAGTATCTGTGAGGTAGGATGTTGAAACCTTTAAGCATGTTGTCAAAGAAGTAGAATAGTTCGATCTTATGGTATATCTTAAGATATGATTCAATAGAGCAGAATAGAGTATATATACATAATCTATAAACAAACCTATATAAACAAATTCATTTGATTCATGGTGAAAGAAGAACAATATAGTCAAAAATAATACTAAATTAACTTCACATTAATGGAGAGTGAAGTGAGGAAAAAATAGAATGCATAAATTTAACTTTTATCACAATAATTCATATATGGTTATAAACTCCAAGTAAAGATGAAAA
Organism: Sigmodon hispidus; assembly: GCA_004025045.1. Lineage (NCBI taxonomy): Eukaryota > Metazoa > Chordata > Mammalia > Rodentia > Cricetidae > Sigmodon > Sigmodon hispidus. The sequence goes on along the minus strand of PVIH01029148.1, from coordinate 8,324 downwards.
TTATACAACTCATGAAACCTAACCATCCTAGGTATTGATCATCAAGAATCAACTTCAATATTATCTATAATAATCATAATCATTGTGGTGTCAAAGAGATAGTGGTTAGGCCTTGTGTCCTAAAACCTGGTGATGTAAGTATGAATGCTTACAGCATATGGTGGAAGAAGAAAAATAATACATTTTGTCCTTCTGTTTCTATCATGTTCCCCCATTCACATTCAAAATAAAAATTTAAACATAAAATAGTAATTTAAAATTTTAATTATTGACTTGAAACTTAAACATTCTTGTACTTTGGCCAATAAGGTCAAGAGACTTGGGGAATTTGTTTTTTAATACATCCAAGAATATTTTTCTGGTGTTCATAAACATAAAGTTGTTTTCCTCACTGTGACTAAATACCTGATAAGAAGAAACTTCAAGAGGCAGGTTATTTGTCTCATTGTTTGACAGAGTCCAGTAATGAAATGAAAGAAATTGCCATTTGGGGAGGACAGGAGTACATGGCAGCAGATTGTTCACATCTTTAAAGCAAAGTAAAGAGAAAGAGGACTAAAAGCAGGACCATGATATGCTCTTCCCCAGCACCCTCTTATATTCACTACCTATCTACCAGAAGTCCCACAACCTTGGAAAGCAACATCACTTAAGATTCATGTGTATCACCAAGGACTTGAGGAGATTATCTTGTGTTTGATAGAATTCTGTAACAGTACCATCTCTTCTCCTATATACAGTTATTGTAGCTTCTCACTTGGCTCAGGTTTCCTCAGCAAATGCACCACATTTTTGTCCTCTCAAATATCCCAAGATTGGGCTGGAGAGATGGCTCAGAGTTTAAGAGCACAGACTGTTCTTCTAGAGGTCCTGAGATCAATTTCCAGCAACCACATGGTGGCTCACAACCATCTATCTTAAGATCTGATACCCTCTTCTGGCACACAGGCACAGTGGAGGCAAAATGTTGTATACATAATAAATATTTTTTTAATTTTTTTAGTATTGTTATTATTATTATGAACAAAGAAGTCACACTTTCTAACCTTGTATATCCTTATTCAAGGTCCCTTCTCCCTCCCATCACATCAGGTCATTCTCTCTTCTCCACAACTCCCCATTCCCTCCCTGGGCAGTCAACAGGCAGTCCCAAGATCCCACTGTCCCAATATTGCTTAGTTCAGTCTCCACTCCTGGCAGATCCAGTTTTTTCCCCTGAACCTCAAGACTGAGTCAGATGTTCCTCTAGGGGGAGTGGGATCCAAGGACTCAGTCCAGGGTGTTTCTGATCCCAAGCTGTTCAGTGATTGTGGTTTTTTTTTAAAAAAAATTCCCAAGATAATCACTGAAACCTGTGGTTCACCTTTAGTGTTTCATTTATATCTTGTTTAGAAGTTTCATAGAAGAAATCCAACCTTGAAATACATAAACTTCAATGCCTTCTGTGAAAGTTTCTTGAGCCCCTACAATAGTATATATCTTTCATTCTGCACTCCTACAGAATAAGCACCATTCAGAGACAGAAAATTTGTTGTCACTTCAAGGTGCAGGCTGCCCCTTTTGGACCACAGCTTCAGTGACTTTCATATACTTCTTTTTTAAAAAAAAATTAAATAAATTCTTTTTAAATAAAAATGTGTAGGCTGTCCTCTATAACATCCTGGGTGGAAATGACAGAAAAATTGGTGACCCTAAGATATCTATAGAAGTTATACAGTATGAAGTGTATGTGTGGGGGGTTATAATAAAGTTAAATGTTTTAAGTGTTACAAGAAAATAAGATAATATGTAATTAGAGTCCAATACAAGAGAGCAAGGTTATAACAACATAAAATAATTTATAGTTGTCCCAAAGTTTCTACACTGGAGTCAGACATTTATCAGTTTATAGTATCAGAATGCTCAGTACACCAAAAACAAATAAGAAAACATTTATGTACATTATACTCAAATAGATAAAAATTAAAAGAAAAGATTCTTGGAAATATCTCGGGAACAACCACATATATGTTTAAAGCTATCTAATTCAAGTAATTTTGTTTTTTTTTTTAAATTTATTATGAATAAAGTCTCAGTTTTCATCCATGTTTTCCCTTGTTCAAACTCCCTTTCCCCTCCCACTCATTCTCTCTTCTTCCCATCTCCTTATCTCCTACCCAGCAATGGCAGGAGGTACCAAGGTAGCTTAGTTCAGCATCCATTCCAAGCAAATTTGCTTTTCTCATCCCAAAATCAAGACTGGGTCAGGTGTTCCTCTGGATGAAATGGGCTCCAAGGTGCCAAGGCAAGGTGCTTCAGATCCCATGCTGTTCAGTGGCTGTGGTTTGCAGCTTGGATTTCAATGGGGTTCAGAATTTAAAAGGGAATTCTCAGCAGAAGAATTAAAAATGTCTGAAAGCACATGAAAAAGAGCTCACATCTTTAGCTGTCAGGAAAATGTAAATCAAAACAATTTTCTGATACCACCTTACGCCTGTCAGAATAGGTAAGATTAAAAACCCAGGTGACAGCCTATGCTGGAGAGGATGCTGAGCAAAGGGAACACTCCTCCATTGTTGATGGGAGTGTAAACTTGTTCAGCCACTCTGGAATGCAGTATGACGGTTTCTCAGAAAATTGACAATCAATCTTCCCAAGGATCCAGCAATACCACTCTTAGGCATATAAAACAAAAAAGATATACATTTGTACCCCAAAAGTATTAACAAAACTATATTCATAGCAGCATTATTTGTAATAGCAAGTACCTGAAAACAATCTAGATATCCCTCACCTGAGGAATAGATTTAATAAGCCGTGATACATCTACACAATGGAGTACTACTCAGCAGTAAGAAAAAATGATATTCTAAAATTTGCAGGCAAATGGATGGATATGGAAAATATTCTCCTGAGTGAGGTATCACTATCCAAGAATGAGAAGCAGGGGATGGACTCACTCATTAGTGGACTTGAAACAAAGGGCTTTCATATGCTTCTTAAAGTATATATTGAACAATATTTTCTTAGGTTGCTATGACTTAAAATGACTTCTTCAGTATTTCCGTTGTCTGAAGAAACCTCTTAGGAAGTTTTGCAAAAGTGTCTATGCTGCTATAACCTGGAGTTTGCATTGTGGTATATAGTTTCACCTGCAAGACTAATTTATTATTGTTCTTGTATGACATGAAAGACTTTTCCCAATTGAATTTTATCCCTTTAATAATTACACGTTTTTATCTTCAACAAGTTTTAACTTTTTCTCTCACTTAAAAATTTTCTGTCTATAAGTCACTGAGCTCACACTATTTTACATGCCAAAGTGCATATTTATCTTTATTGTTCTCAGATTCATTTTTTGTTCTTGGTAACCATTCTGGATAAAAATTGAGCAGAAACTATGACATATTCAAAATCATACATGCTTTAAGTTGCTATGTCAAACAAAATAATTGTAATATGTTGTTTTCAATTCACTTCACACAAGTTTAATTGACATTAGACAATACAGGTAGATTTTTTGCAGAATATAGTAGAAATGGACTTTATGTCAGTTCCCAAAGAGTATCCTTCTCTGGAAACTAATGGACATAGTTTCTCATTCACTATTTAATTTACTTTTGTTTTCATTGAAATTTTTCTCATACCTACCACTACTCCCCCTTACTCCCCTACACTCAGTTCTCCTTCCAAACCATCCCCCCATGCATTCTCCAGGGAGGACAGGGACTCTGAAAGTTAGTAAATTCAGCCTGGCATACCTAGTTAAGATGGGATCAAGGCCCTGCCTCCAGTATCAAAGCTGAGTAAGGTGTTCCTCTCTAGGGAGTGTGCTATAAAAAGCCAATTTATATGCCAGAAAAAAAGGCAAACAAAAAAACCAACAACCTCTGATCTGACTGCAAGTGGCTCCACACATTGCTCACTTCTACTCTCATCTATATTTAAGTGTTTGTTTTCATTCTATGAAGATTCCTTGGCTGTCACTTTAGAGCCACTGAGTTCTCAATAGATTGGGTTAGGTTTTTTTCATGGGTCTCTTCCTCATAATCCTGATTCATTTGCTCATATAATCTCTCCTCTCCCTCTTCACCTGGACATGGAACTTGACCTGGTGCTTAGGTAGAGATCTCTGCTTCTACCTCCATTTATTGATGGATGAAGTTTCTATATTAGGGTAGCTATTCATTTGATTATGTGAAAAGGCCAGTTTAGGCATCCTCTCCACTATTGTGGGGAGTCCTATCCAGGGTATTCTTGTGTTTCCTTGAGTTTTTCCCTAGCACCAGGTTTTTCTCTAATTCTACAATGCCTCCTTCTATCAAAATGTCAGTTTCTTTGTTCTCTTTCGCTGTTTCTAACCTCTCTCAACTACTCCATTCTCTCATTTTCCTTCTTCCTCCCAGTATGACCCCAATTTATTCTAGTGATCTGTATTTCTCCTTCCCAGGTGGATTCATGTCTATTTGTCTTAGTTTCCTGTGATTATTAGCTGTCTTGGTTGTGGATTATAGTGAGATTATCCTTTACACAAGTGAGTACATCCCATGTCTATCTTTCTGTGTCTTAGTAACCTTACTCACGATGCTGCTCTCTAGATCCATACATTTACCTGCAAATTACAAAATGTCATTATTTTTCTTTTTACTGCTGAATAGTAAAAATGCCCATTCACGCTGTTCATTTACTTACTGGAGAATAACTAAACTCTCTGTGGAAAGACCCTTAAAGAAAACAATTCTTTCCTCACCCACACCCCTACCAAAGGCTATCCATGCAGAAGTGAGACACTGTGTCAATTAGCTATGTTCTAGCCTTGAGTTCTTGTATACAATGACATCTCTTTTACATTTTTAAGTCCACTAATGAATGAGTACAACCCCTACTTCTCTTTCGGGTTTGTAATAGCTTGGCCAGGAGAATATTCTTCATATTCATCTGTTTGCCTGAAAATTTTAGAATACCATTTTTTCCCACTGCTAAGTAGCACTCCATTGTGTAGATGTACCACAGTTTGCTAATCCATTCTTCAGTTGAGGAGCATCTAGGTTGTTTCCAGGTTCTTCCTATTATGAATAACAATGCTATGAACATACTTGAGCTAATGCTTTTAGGGTGTGAATGTGTATCTTAAGAGTGTATGCCAAATAGTGGTATTGCTGTAACCTAGGGAAGATTGATTCACAATTTTCTGGAAAACTGCCACCCATACTGCATTCCAGACTGGCTGAAAAAGTTTACATTCCCACCAAGAATGAAGAAGTGTTCCTCTTGCTCTACATCCTCTCCAGCATAGACTGTCATCTGTGTTTTTGATCTAAGCCATTCTGACAGGTATAAAGTGATATCTCAAAGTTGTTTTGATTTGCATTCATCTGAAGGCTAAAGATGTTGAGGACTTTTACATGTACCTTTCAGCCATTTGTAATTCTTTTGCTGAGAATTCCCTTTTTAGTATAGAACCCCATTTTTTAATTAGGTCAGTTATGGTTTTGGACTCTAGTTTCTTGGGTTCTCTATATATATTCCTCTGCCACTTGAAGGGTTGGTGAAAATCTTATCCCATTTTGTAGGCTGTCATTTTGTCTTATTGACTGTGTCCTTGGCCTTACAGAAGCTTCTCAGTTTTAAGAGGTCCCACTTATTGATTGTTGTTCTTAGTGTCTGTGCTACTGGTATTATATTTAGGAGTGGTCATCTGTGCTAATGTGTTGGAGGATATTTCCCACTTTCTGTTCTACCAAGTTCAGCATAGCCGTGTTTATATTGAGGTCTTTGATCCACTTGGATTTGAGTTTTGTGCAAGACAATAGGTTGGATCTATTTGCATTTTTCTATACACTACATCTAGTTATGCCAACACAATTTACTGAAGATACTATCTTTCTTTCATTGAATATTTTTGGCCTCTTGGCCAAAAATCAGGTCTTCATATGAATGCGGGTTAATGTCTGGTTCTTCATTTCTATTCCATTGAACCACATGTCTGTTTTTATGCTAGTACTAAGCTGTTATTATTACTGTAGCTCTATAGTTTTAATTTGAAGTTGGGCATGGTAATGCTTCTCGAGGTTCTTTTGTTGAGAAAAAAATATTTTGGCAATACTGGCTTTCCTGTTATTCCAAATAATATTGAATATTCTTTTTTTAAAGTCTGTACAAAATTGTGTTTGGATTTTCATGGAAATAGCATTGAATCTGTAGATAGCTTTTGTTAAGATTGCCATTTTCACTATGTTGATCCTACCTATCCAGGAACATGAGAGATCTTTCCATTTTCTTTACATATTTTAGAGATCAATCCTCTCTAAGATATAGGGTTAGTGAAGATCATTTCCCACTCTTTAGGCTGCTTTTTTGTCTACTTGACCATGCAATTTTCCTTACAGAAGCATTTCAGTTTCAGAAGGTTCCATTATTAATTTTTGTTCTGTGTCCATCTACATTTGTATCAAGAGTTTGTTTTCTCTAATGATGTTCAGCCCCCCCCCATATTTTAATTCCTGCAATCAGACTCTTCTATAGGTGACTTTTTCAAAGTTTTGAAAATTCAGAAACACCAGTTTAGAAGTCCAGAGAACAAAATGGGCAGGTTTCTGGGAATAATAGCTAATAACCCAAATCCTCATATAAAAATATTGAACTGATTGTTGTCATGTTGCCGTAACCAAATATATGAGAAGAAACCAACTAAGGAAAAAATTACTTCTCTTTGCATATCTTCAGAAAATGCATCTTACACTACAATGTACAAGGCAGAAAAATTGTCTAAAGTTAAGTCATGAAAAAAAGTATAGTTTCTTGCTCATGGCTGGACAAATAGGAAAGCAGACAAAGGAGAATCCATTGCTAACTGATTTGCTCCTTTATGTTCTTTCATTCATTTCATCTCAGACAACAGGCCAGTGAATGATGTCATCACATAAATATATCTAAATTCATCCATTTTAGAAATTTCCCATACACACAATTCATTATTGTTCTATATGTTTTTAAATCTAATTCTGTTAATAATGAAAATAAATCATTATAAGAACTCTAAAAATTCAGTAAATAAATTTATTAAATGAAAATTGGTCAAAGCTCTAAATACATATTTTAACTAAAAACCATGTAGATAAAAGTTAACACAGAAAAATATATTTATTGATTATTACTAGGCAACTGCATGATAATTCTCCATGAGATGATGTCCCATATGTATTACTAATAGATACTCAGAAGACTAGATTACATTTGTAAGGATTCCTGGCATGCCACTTGGTGAACCAAACATGGCACTGAGTGAAATAAGAATTCCTGGCATGTAGTAGCCACATGGTGAAGCCAACATGGCATCAGCAGAATGTGTCTCATAAGAAAGGCACACCCCTAGGCATGGCTAAGTATATCCATGTCCACCCTTTGTCTCAAAAGGAGATGCCATGTTGCAGTCTGTCTCTTTTCTCTTCTGCTTCTCTGCTCCTGTACTCCTATGGTAACTCTCCTGAATAAATTCTTCTGTGGCCTTGGTAATGTGTGTGTGTCTCTTCTCAAGCACCAAACCAACAATATTTAGCTTCAGAAAAAATATATATTGTTGCTGTGAAGAAAAATACAATTATATTTAATACTTCTGTAGCATTTTACAAAATCATTTACATTCTTGCCATCTGTTCAGATATTTAGCTCTTTGGCATTTATTTGAATGTCTGTTAGCTTAATTCAACAAAAAACATAATATTTTAATATTCAAGTGAATGTTCCATAATGCCCTTTAGTGAAAAATATAACAGTCTAGGCTACTCACACAATGGCATTCTTTGACATTAAAATAAATTGCCTTTCTAACAAATAAAACATTAGAAAGGTAATAAGGTATATTAATAAATGATAGAAATCCATCAGATGCACAGTCACACTTCAAAGGCATTAGCTCAACTATGTTCATAGCAGCATTATTTGTAATAGCAAGAACCTGGAAACAACCTAGATGTCCCTCAACTGAAGAATGGATTAACAAACTGTGGTACATCTACACAATGGAATACTACCCAGCAGTAAGAAAAAATGATATCCTAAAATTCACAGGCAAATGGATGGATTTGGAGAATATCCTCCTGAGCAAAGTCTCACAAACTCAGAGAGATAAGCAGGGGATGTACTTACTCACTAGTGGTCTCTAAACAAACAAACAAGAAAAAAAAAGCCAAACATGCCCAAGCAGCAAACCACAACCACTGAATAGCTTGGGATCAGAAACACCCTGGACTGACCCTTCAAGCCCCAGTCCATCTATAGGAACACCTGACTCACTCTTGAGGGAGGGGGGACAAAACTGGATTTGGCCGGGAGTGAAGACTGAT